>JAPYYW010000130.1:0-84498 GCA_030522545.1 Cremastinae sp. A BG-2022a | reverse complement strand
ATCTTTAAAAATCACACTTTATAAAGTTCATTTCATCAAGAAAAAGGAAAGATATTGCTAATTGAAATGTTCATGGGTCCACGAGACCCAGTGTGACTCGCCAAATTTTTTGAAATTTTGTTTTTTCGATTTTAAGAGCCTATTCGATCGGAAATATCCTGTAGATAACAAAAATGGTAGTTATTCGAAGCACAATGCTAGAATTCATATAAAACAATCCAAAACGTCTGGATTTCGGATGAATTTTTTGGATTACCGCGAAGGCGCGAACGCTCGGCGAGCCACTACAAACCTGCCTGCTGGTTTCTTATAAAATGAGGGTCGATATAAAAAAAAAAGTCAAAATAAAATGTTAAGAATAATTGGAATTCTACTGTATAGGCGCGTTGTTGCTGGGAGTGTGTTGCCCGGTTCTCTCGTGTTGCGCCTCCTATATTTGAGCATCCTCCGCCGGTTGTGTCGTATTTTTCTCACAAATGGCTGATGTGTGTGTGCGCGCGCGCGCGCGTTGGTTCTCCGCCGCGCGAGAGAGGCCAAAACGAATTCGCTTTGCCGAAAAAGAATGTCTCGGCGATTTTCTCTCCGAGGCATGACCACTATACACGGCGGACGAGAGAGATTCGTATCCTCGGCTCTCTCTCGAGCTCGGCTCCTTATTCCCTCGCTCGCTGCCCACTATACCCTCATATACATACATAATACAGTACATGTATATACTATACTTACGCGCATATACGGGGTCTCGCGTATTTTTCGATATTATTTCCTTTCGAGGTTGAAAGGTGAGAAGGCGCGCGTACCCGTTTGCACAAAAATCCTTTTCTCGAGGAACCTTATTATTATTATTATTATTAATATTATCATCTTTTTTTTCAAATTATTTTTATTTCATCCCGACAAAAAAATCTTTGTATTATTTTTGAAAAAAGTGTGTCCAATGATCGAATATTAGTTGTTATTATATTGTTGAAAATGCATAATGTTATGTATTTCAAAATTTGTATTCAGTGCGAATTTATGAATTCTCCGCAAGAAGCAATCTATTAAATTTCATCAGCTATACTTTGGAGTTGGATATTCAGTAAAACGATTTCAAGTTTGGCATGAAGTTTTTTCCTAATATATATGCTCATCAAGAACGAAAAGTATACCAAAATAAGTTATCTATCAAATTCTCATATGTTTTTTAAAAACATATAGTATATTGCCGATACATCCTTGAGGCGATCGCGATGAGGTTTATTGAGGAATTGGTTGGGAGGATGCCGCGGGAGAGGTTTCGGAGAGTCGGGACTGTGTGGGGCGTGAATGAAATTTCGCATGCGTATCAGGAAGTTTTGAAAGAAGACCGCGCGCCCCTGATGTTTTATAATATAATATACATACATATATGTATGTGACAGAAAAAGCATCAAATCGCGTTGAGCAAAACCGCCGCGGGATGAAGGCGCACACGGAACCGGCCAAGGTCAGACCTCCCCGTTGTCCGAGAAAGCGAAAAATAAGAAAAGAAGCGGAGTATATAGAGAGAAAATAAGAGAGAGAGGCTGTACACGCGTTATTAAATTGAGTTTAATCGTCCTAACTCTCGTCGTGATTCAAGGGTGTTGCGACTCTACGGAGCGAAAAATCAAAAGTTTGACAACGTTTTTCTTCCATACGAAATCATCGTTTGAGAGTTATAATTTATTAAGAAAAGTCGCTGCAAATGAACTGAAGATAAAAATATTTGATATTCAAGCTCATTCAAGGCAGGTCTACTCTCTCTATATATATGATTGTACAAAAAAAAATTATGAAATTTTTTAGAACAATTAGATGAAGCTTCTTCAAAGCCATACAAAGATCAGTGCAAAATTTCACTTACAATTAAATTAGGAAGCTCAATATTTAGATATTTATTATACAAAATATTAAAACGAATAAATATTAAACGCTAATACTCTTAAAACGTGCTGCTCTTATGGGAAGGTACAAAAAATATAGACATTAAAAAATATATATATCGTCATGATGAGGAGCTTCCTAATCGTCGCGAAATTTGTACACAACCTTTTAGTTAGAGATATTACTTTATTGTGTTAAATTCTCAAAAATTTACTATTATTTTCATTTTTGAACACAAAATTCTTGGTAGTTCTATCGGTATATACAGCCAAATAAAAAGTTTTTATCTCAATATATCGCCATACCATGTGGTTTTTGAACTTATGAGCTTAAGTCAATAAAGAAAAGTTGTTTTAAGAACAACATACTCAAAATTCAAGGTCATCCAAGGTGACTCGTACTTGTTACGTATGTATGAAAATCAAAAAATCATAATCTTAGGATTTCTTTAAAAAACTTGAGGAAGCTTCTCTGAAGTACCTACGATAAAGAGCTGTGAAAAAATTTCAAGTTGTCCCACTACCCAGAAGTTAAGATATCAAGAGTTGACGATATTTAACGTGTGCTCTTATGGGAGCAGCCTGCAGAAAATAGTGATTTTTGACAATTGATATCTCGAGTGCTACGCAGTGAAACTTCTTTTAATTTAATATAAAATTGTACATTGTATAGGAAAAAAGGTTAAACCCCGTCGACGGGGTTCCCGTGATGAATTTCACAGGAGCAGTGACTCGACTCATTATTGCCGAATTCTCCGCAGGCAGCACGCGAACCGAGCATGTTCCCTCGATTTTCGCAGCCATTATTTCGTAGCTCCAAAATACCGTTAACTTCTTCATCTTATTCTTTCTCTACGCTATACGCATATAGTATACATATCCATCAGCCACACGAAGCAAAGAACTCATCGTGTCGATGAGAAAATAAATAACTCGCTCCCGCAATGAATCTCGTTTCGTGTTTTCGCACGCTCTACTCGCTATTATTTTACCGCCGGCCAAATATTTTCATCGATCGATGACAAAATTATTCGTCAACGCAATTTAAGGTTCTTCCATCATTTTATCTTTTTCTTATAGGAATTTATTGAAAATTTGCACAAATCTTCTTTTATATGTCCTGTCTAAATCTATATATCAAATTTTAAGAGGTTTCGTGTTCGTCCTTGTTATAAATATTGCAATTTTTCACCCTAAATATCTTTACTATACTGTACTTCGAACAAGTAGTTCATCCGTTAACATCAGCTATAACTTAAAAATCGAAATTTCGGCATCTATATTTCGTAACGATGATGCGTAAATCGTGAGCAACGGATTTTTTTTTAGAAAGAGAAAAAAAATTAAAATTATAGAATTTTCCCTAAATTTACTCTGAATGAAATATTATAATCATTGAAAATGTAGAACTTGTCAAAATTGCTTGATATTCGAAGAGAGTCGTGGCTGCATGTCGATAAATAATAAGTTTTGGCTCGAGTCACTTTGGCAACTCTTGATTGATATGCGTGCGGTGCGAAGCACCTGCAACATATAGTATATACGCTGTAACTATATACATATATAGTTATGCTGATGTGCATAAATGTGAACCGAAATGGAGTAAAATGAGGCAAGCTACTGATGCGAAGCGGGCGCGAAACAGCAGAGTCACACGTGGATTTCTGCGAAATTCGTCGTTGGAGGATATTGCGCGTGCGCGGGGAGGGGAAGGTGGGGCGCGGAAGAATGAAGAAGCTGAGAGGGTCCCGAAAAATTCGTTACAGGATCAAATGAAATAGTTTGGTGCGGAGCGGGAATAAGGTCTGCCAGAAAATATATTCTTTGAGTGCGAGGACATAGCGAGGAGCCCTCGTAAAAGCGGCGCGTTCGGCGGTCGGTTGGCATCCCGGGCGGTAGTTTGGCTCCGGCAATGCGAAGAAAGAAAGAAGGAAAGAAAGAAAAAAGGGGAGCGAGAGAGAGAGAGAGAGAGAGAGAGAGAGAGAGAGAGAGAGAGAGAAAGAGAAAGTTGCACACCGGATTTTTCGGGACCGTTGCCAGGCGGGTAGCATAGAAATCGCTTCGCACCTGCCCTAGAACGTTCTTCTCTCATCTCCCTGCTCTCTCTCTCTCTCTCTCTCTCCGATGTCACACACACACTAGGCGACTGCTAAAAGAGAAAAGCTTCTTCTCCTTCTCTCGCGATTACCGCACTTTTATTCCTCTTATTCCTTTATTTTCTTCATCTGGAAGCTTCCCCCGGTGACCGGGCTAAAAGTTTATGGATGTCTCGCCCTCCTGTGCGCTGAGAAGAACACGTCGGCTTCCCTGCGCTCGCGCTCACCGAACCGATAACGACCATCCTCTGCTCTGTTGCTGCCCAGCATCTCTCTTTTATTCTTCATCACGCTCTCCGCTTCCTTCCTTCCTCCTTATTCCCTCATCGCGATCCTTATTATTTTTCGTCCCAAGTTTCTCGAAGCCCGCACCTTTTCGTACGCTTTTCTTCTCTCCGCTCTCTCTCTCTCTCTTTTATCTTGGTCAAATTGCAAAACAATGTTGCGGAATTCGACGGAAACGCAGCGAGGCTCTTATATACACATAGAATTTACGAGCGAACGAAAATCTAAGCCAGCGGAGAGGTATACATATATACGCGAGAGAGAAAGAGAGAGAAGAATATTCTCCCTCGGATTTACTGCGGAAGGCCGAAAAATGCGGCGATGAGCGCCGTGTGCGCGGAGGCGAGAGCAGGGACGCGAGAGAGAGAGAGAGAGAGAAAAGAGAGGCCCAGGCAGGTCCCTGCGCGCGAGCAGTCAGGTGCTGGGATATATTTTGAAGCCCTACAATAATTCTCATTCTACGATATATAGTATACGGTGAAGCCGGTGAACGGTCCACGGCCCTGAGCTGAAGAAAAAGAATACAAGCAGCGGCGCGGTGCACGGCTCGCACCGAAAGAGCCCCGAAAACATTTTTTCTTCCTTTCCCCCCTAGCCCTACTCTCTCTCTCTCACTCTTTTCTTTGCTCGTTATTCTTTTTATTCCTTCCATTTTTTTCTTCCACTCGCATTCCGGGCTCTCGGTCTGCGCTCAAACGGAAAGTGCCGCGCGAATTCGTCGTTATATATTCGAAAGCTCTCCCTCGAAAATTCACTTCACATTTTTGCCTCTTCTTCGATCCACTTTTACGAATTCATTGATGATTCTCAGCACAATTCCTAAATTCACGGTTTATTTCGAAATTTATCTCGATATTCCGCCAATGTGTGAAATACTTTTTATATTCTCTTGCGCACGGATGTGAAATATAGTACTTAATGAGCAGAGTGATTTTGTATTGACCAAAAAGAAATGATAATGATTTCGTGTTACGGAAGCGATCAGTCATGGTTTTTTTCCCTCTCGGACTAGAAAGCGCTGTATACACGCACGCAGATGAGGAGATTCAAACGTTATATGTATATACGTATTAATGTATATACCTGTGACTCTCGCCGAATCGGAAGGTGGAAAATTTATGATGGTGGCTCAAGGATTTTCGAGGCTATTGGACAAAATCCCTCGGGAGCCGAATAATGGTCAAAATAATGCTGGCTTAGAGGAAAAAAGAGTTTTACTTACCGGCAGCGATGCGAGTGCTGGCTTATTCCCGCGACGCGATGTACGATGAATTGTTTGAAAGCTCCCCGAAACTCATCATTTTCGTTGTACATATATATATATATATATATATATTATGTGTATACATAGCCGATGCTTTCAAATCGCCGCCGCGCTTCGTCTTTTCGAAAGAAAAGTTTCCATTATTTTTCTCCTTTACTATATACACGTTCACGGACGATCCATTAGTTACCTTTCCATAGGTAATTCTGCAGATAACGAAAATACCTGAGAACCGATAGAGAGGAAGAATTAAATTAAAAAATAAAAGCAACTTTATAAGGAAAGTATTCCAGAAAAATATATATGTTGTCATCGATTCATTATTTTTGTTAAACAAGTATAAATAAGTGTTTGAATTTCAAGTCAATCTGCACCATAAAATAATTATTTGTTGGTATATAGGTTATTTTATATCTGCTTTATATAAATAAATGTTGTTGTTTTTTTTTGTTTCAGGAATTGGAGACATGAGAAGTGACGAAAGTAAACGCGCATATACATTTGATTGCAAATATATAAGTACTACACAATCGAACAACCTTGGAGTATGGAAGGGTCTACTGTATAGAGGAAGAGATGGCGCTGCGAGAAATCGCTCCGAGCTGCGAAGAGACGCGGAGGAGGCGAATGTGAGGGAAGCCCCGTCGGCGATTCGCTCTCTATACCGCCGCGTGTCTATGCCAACGATTTGCTCCTTCAATTGAGAATAAATATTTTTTTTCGTTGGATAAATTGACTTTTAACAATAATCATAAACACTTTTATAAATAATAAAATGGTTTTTAAAAGAAATAAATTCTGTTTATGAGCGCGATTATGTGAGCGAGATGCCACGTACCGCTGTATTTATTTCTAATAGCACTTCATTGAATCAGTTAATGATTTTGTTTCAACATGTGCTTAACCTGCTTGTTAAAATTCTCACAAGTATGCTATATATATTTACCGGTGGATTTTCAACGGGGATGTAAATAAACTCATGAAGAGTCGCGTTGATCAATCTCTCTCTCTCTATTTCTCATCTCTCTGCGATCGGATTGTACGGACGCGCGGGAATTGCAACCGTTTTTTCCACATTCTCCCCGATCTATCGTCCTTCTTTTTTCGTTTTTTTTTTCGTTCGCCGGGGTGTACATATCGCGCGTTGTTCTCAGGGATGCGTCCCGCGCTCTCTCTCTCTCTCTCTCGGTGTGTGCGATCGAGTGGAGGGGTTCTCTCGCAGCCTCTCCTCAGGTACACAATCTGGCTTCGCGTCCCTGTGCGTCCGGTCCAACAGCCTCGACCGCCGCTCGCTCCCGGGCGCGTCGGGGGGAAAGTGGCACCGTGGAATTCGTCGGAGCGACCGCGAGTCGAGAGAGAGAGAGAGAGCTCGCCGCGGCGTCTCGCAGCGGGATTGAAATGGCCCTACGGCGGATAGTAACTGAAACGCTCGCGAGGTGGGAGACTCGCGCGCGCTATACAGTACGCGCCTACATATCTTTACGAGGACCGCCGCTTACGCATACGCGTGACACTCCTCACTGCGATGCATGCCTCTCTCTCTCTCTCTTTCCTCTCCGAGCTTTCGGAACTCGAAAAATCGCTCGGGGGTGCATGGCAAAAACTACCCCGAGAAGCACACCGAAATAAAACGCGAGTGGCGGTCTTCGCGCGGCGTTGTTCCGTCAAATCGTCCATAAAATACCGCGATCAGCTTTATTGTCGATTTTTATTGAAAAAATGAAGAAATATAATTACGATGAAAATATAATAAGGGAATGAGGGATTTGAAATTGATGAGAAATGAGAGCGAAACAAAAGTAGAAAAAAGAATAAAGCGGGACGTAGGAATGGAATAATGAGGCGAGGACGCGGAGGAGAACGGCGGCGGAGCACACAGAGAGAGAGAGAGAGAGAAGAAAAAGAATATGGTACATACACTCGGCAATGTGCGGAGAGGGGATGAAAAACGTTCGGCGCTGGGTAATGACGTCACGAGCGTCGTATTCGAACGAACCAATGGGCGCTGAGGCGACTCGCTGAGGAAACTGATCGCCGGGGAAGGGGATGGAGGGGCCTCACGAGGGGACAACGTGAGAGAGATGTGCGTGAGCCCGGTCTCGAAAGAGCCGGGGCGCGGTGCGCGGTGCCAGTTTCTCAGTGAGTGCGCTAGTGATCTCATCGACGACCGCGCGGAGCACGTTACGTTGTTCCCCTCAGGTGTTAAGTCTCTGTGCCATGTACCATCGATTCTTTCCCATCATCTACTCATTCACTCTCTCCATTACACCCCGTTTTTTCGTCCTTACCTCCTGCTTACACTTTCACCACGCACTACCCCCGATCTTTCTCTCTCTCTCTCTCTCTCTCTTTCGCTCAATTTCCATCACTCTTTGAACGTCTCAACAACATTTTCCCAATACCTCTGTGCCCCCAAGACAGCACAAATAATATTGTCAAAACGATCGCAATAGAGAGAGCGTGACACATTTTTCTGTTTCGACGAGGAACGAAAAAAATCGAGTTGCTCCGCCATCTAGGTACGTTGTCTTTCCTTCTCATTTTCTTTTTTTCACAAACTTCCGCAGAGAAGACGCGTATTGAATTTTGCAGGTCTTGGCACGCGAGAACAAATCGCGCGGGAGAATTTTTTCCTATCATCCGCTAGCGCGACAGTTCTTTTTTTTCTTCAAATTTTGTATTTTTTAAAAATAATTCATATAGTTCCCTGGAAAAAGTCTTCTCTGCAAAGATGTAATTTTTTAGCGAATAAACGAGTTTTGTTTTTCATTACTGCTGTTTGCCCCCGAGGTTTAAATATTTAAAATAGTCTCGACCTTGGCTCGTCAAAAGAATAATATTACCGGAGGTTAGAATGCAACACTAACTTTAGTTAAACTCTGAAAATGTTGAAATTTGTAATAAATTTCGATAAAATTAAAACAAGTATTTGAAGTTAAATTAGGGATTCGGGAGTAAAAAAAAGTACTTTGCTTTTGGCTGTGACGGGGTGAGAATGAGGAACGAAGGAGTCGCGAGAGCGCGTCGATAGAATCGAGTTCCCACGTATCAACCGGAAAAGCCTTGGCGCACGCGGGCATTCGTCCGTACACGGGAAGACGCGAAAGCGTGTTTCTACAGCAGAAGGAGGAGGATAATGCGTGTTGCGTACGAACGTAACGCGGCGCGCGTCTTACTTTCCAACGAGATCGCGTCGTCGCCACGCTTCGGTGTCCATCTTACCATTTTTAGCGTGCGAATTTCCACGGGTTCTCATAGCAACAGGTCGGTACGCGTATGTATAAGTTTGGTAGAGGAGCGCGCGCGCGCGTGGTTTCGTTCCCCGAGGTAAGCGAGAGAGATGAAGAGATGAAGCGAGAATCGAAGGTGAACAGGGGGGGGAGGGGGAGGGGAGAGACTCGTCGTTGTGTGTGCCATACGTATTGGCGCGGCAACGAACGGTCGCGCATGAAAATCGTCAGCGTCAACGACCACTGTCGTCTCCGTGCTTGGAATTTCCTCGACGATCACGTGTCGACTTTTGCCCTTGTCTCGCAAAAGCAAGTATACGTTTTTTTTTCTCTCCAAATGTTAAACCAAGTTAACGGACAGGTAGAAAATGCGCACAAGCGTCGATACGGGAAAGAATTCGTTGGGGAATAATTGACGCGTGTTTATTCTTCGAGATAAATTTTCAACCGTCCAACTCTCGCTCGCCCCCGTCACCGTCATCGTACATACACACTAATAAAACACGCACGAGCCTTCGAAAGTCTCTTTTGTCAGATTGTGCACGCTGACATTGACCTTCCATACGTACGAACACGACGCTCTTGAAACTTTCATCACGAAAACACAAGAGTAGTCTTATTTTTATCACGGAAGATATTTCGAGTACAGTTACGTCCGATAACACGCGCCGGACGAATATCTTTTCGTACAATTATCAAAATTTTTTCACAAGTGTAGATAATGTATGCGTATACTATTTCTTACTCGTCATAGGTCGCTTCTTCTTTTGATTATTTCGAAATTTGACAAACATATATTTAAATGCGTTCATGCGCGAGGTATTTTGATGTTTTAACATTGTGGCAGATGTCACGCTCTCGCTCATTGTGTGTTATTTTATGAAGCGTACAGAATGAGTATAAAAAATGAGCGAGCGCGCTCTCCAACTCCTGCCCCGATGCTCGATCCGCGACGTCTTATCATTTTTATCGCAATTTAAACTGTACGCTTTCTCGCGTGTTATCGCCGGAACACATTGTATTAGCTCCGGTTCAAGTCCATTTGACGCGCTCTCAAGTCGCCTTTATTTTTCGAAGAGGAAAAAAGAGTACTCGTCGGCGCATCGAAGAGTCGATCCGCCGACAGACGTGACATTTTTTTGCTTTTCCGCGAGAGAGGAGAACGAGCGCTGCACTCGATAATGCGAGAACAAAGTCGCGCCTTCGAAATTCTATGTAGTATCACGCACGATAAATCGAAAGGTCAACACACGTCGCGCAAATTTCGAAAGATTTTTCTTTTATTCCTCTTTCCCGAGACTAATTTCGTCGCACGAGTCGAAACGTCGATGGCTCACTTCGTCGACAGTGTGTGATTCTAATTTTTTGCGCAAACAGACCAATCATCGAACAGGATTACCCATCATCGTCGCTCTTATCACCGAGAGAGAGAGAGAGAGGCATCTTTGTTTTTGCCACGAAGATTTCGTGGGTCGCATATTGTACCGAGGAAACAACTTTGAAACTTTTTTTTTCGTCAACGCGCACAAGCTTCGACTCGATACGAGGCAACAATTTTTTTTTTTTATGATTCTCAACTTACGTCAATGCGAACTCAAATTATTTTTATGCTCACGTTTGCTAGCATTTTAAGAACGGTTTTTACGTTAAAAAAACGCACGTTTATCTAATTGGAAAAAAATTGCGGTAGGAAAAAACCCGACAAAACAGTTGCCAACGAAAAGATTTGATACACTTGGTTATTTCAACAAACATATGGCAGAAATCCTTAATATTTAATTCGTAAGAAATAACTTACAACTTAATGAAATCATCGGACGGTAATGATCTTGTGAAAATCTCGAGGGAAAAACACGTTTTCACAATGACGAATGCTTTTCACAGAATCCATTTATATGTATAATTCAGTGAATCATAAATTCTCTTTTACACGTTACTCGTTTCGAGAAACGTTTCATTGATCGAAGAGCGTCTTGAAGAAGGATAAGACACGGCTAACGTGATTGAATGCTGAATAAAACAGCGGTCAGAGTGAAAATTAGCTGAATATTTATCCGCGATTTCGAGAATTCTTCTTTTGAGGGAAACTTTAAGTTGACCGCTGAGCAAGAGAACACGATTAAGAGGGTCGAGAGTAGTGATGAGTCCCTTCCTCCGAGAACATAATCCAGCCAATTTTTGTACTCTCTTCGAGGATTATCGCGTTAACTTTTCTGAGAATGAGCAGGTAAATAATTTCGACGATTTTACCTGGGTCGAAATATTCCTAACAATTATACTTTTCAAATATGTAGTCCTTTTGAGGTATGTACGACAAAATTTCGAAAGGTTTTCATCATTTCACAAAATTTCAACAGTTCTTTTAATTGATACTACTACTACTACTATTATTATTATTATTATTATTATTGTGCCTGATGGAATATTAAAAATGTTATTATCGTAAAGCTCTTTGATAATAATTAATTCACTGTGATACGATGATTTATAAATAAAGGTCGTTGTTATAATATTCAAGTATTGGTAATAAATAGAATGCAACTTTTTGTTCTTACGAGTAATCGAGAGCAACAACTTTCTCCGAATGTGCCCTCCGTCGTTCGCCTGTTGCGAAACGCTCTGTTACATGCGAGAACGGCCGTGCACAAAACACACAGCGAGGAGCCAGCCGCACACGTATGCAAAGTAACGGCCCTGTTGGCAAGCATCGAGTTGACGCTCGTCACAATAATAATAATAATAATAATATTGTATAAAATTCGTGTTACGCGCGGCGTCACTCACGAAATTTCGAGTTTCCGATTAAGATATTTAATTTTCAACGAAAATAATAAAATATACGAAACTGAGGTTGAGAAAAAGATAATCGGTTTTGGATGATTGATTCGTAATCGTGAAAAATTGGCGAGAGGAGAGGGGAAAAAATGGAGGAGCCGGTCGATTGGGCCACGACGAGCGGCGGGCGGACGGGCCGGCCGGCCAGGGTCCTCGACGATAAGAGAGGTCGGGACGACACGCGCGTTCCACTTTCGACTCGAGATCGTGGGAGCAAATAACCTTTTCACATATCTCCGTGTATTTGCATTGAATCTTCCACACCGTTGATTGACCGTTAACCCAAGCGAGGCTTCTTTTTCTCCCGCTCATTCGTCGGGGGCGTCTCGCTCTTTTCAATTTGACAAAACATTCTTTTTCGCGGTGTGTGACTAAATGAGATATGCGACAGACATTGCATGATTTTGCTACAACTAAAAAGCGCGGAACAATGTCACAAACCGCGACGGGGTTACGAGAATTTCTAATCGGGGGATTATGGTGCGCGACGCGCAGAGTCCGAGAGGGAAGAAAAATAGGAGGGAGGGAGGGGGGGTCTCTCCCGTTTGCTCCACACTTACGTGTACAGTTAAACTCGCACATACGAAACGAATTCGACTTTCACTTTGAAATGTCAACGGTGTGTCTCACTCTTCGTGGCACTCGCCGCCAACGACGGCGGTTTACTTTTTCTTCGATGTAGTACATATATATATATATGCGCGACGCGGATTTTGGCAATGTATCTATAGTTAATCGCGACTCCCCCCACTCTTGCGGATCTTTCGGCTGACCAATCCTCGGATTCTTTCGATCCGGCATACAGTGCCTGCCTCTCACCGCTTTGACTAATCACACGCCCAAGTGATTTTTTCAAAAGCTTCGATTTTATTATCTTCTGCCTTCTCCTTTATATTTCTCGTGGTTAAGACGCGATTATGATAGTATTTGGGATTCGAGGCGACGCGCGCTCCAAATTTTTCGACAAGCCAACGGACGAGAGTCACATGCGCGCATGTGCTAACCAACCGGTGCGTTCGCGACAAAGGGAACCGTTGTAAAAACGTTTTGTATTATTTGGGTTTCCAGGTGTGCGCCACGAGGCGATTCAGGATTCATCATCGGAGGAAGGGCGCAGAATGAGATTTACTCGGAGACGCGAGGAAAGAGAACTGCTGAGATTATTTTCAACGGAGCTTGCTGCTTGGGACAAGAAATTAGAAGCGATCGCTTCGAAAAGAAGAGGATCTTGGCGCGGACATTTTCTTTGGTTATCTAGCTGTATGAGTATTATTCGACATCATAAAGCTAGGTTACCGGAGTTAAGCTCCTCGCCATATCAACTGCCAACACCGCATCAGCACCTTCTTATTACTACTCCCCGTGTCTTTATAAGAAATTGAACGAATATTTTATTTTTCCGTCTTTTCACAGAAATTATTCTTCAAAATGTTAAAATTTTCTTTTAAAAAACGCAACAGGACCTTCAGTTCGTTCCACTTTCCGTACAAATACGAATAAAGAATTGAGTGCGATGATAAAATTATTTCCACAAGCAGTGGTTTGGGTTTAATAAAAATTATATTTCTGCGTTTTTTGGCCTCTATTATTTGTGCCGAGGTCGTCGGCAATTTCTTGTCTCATCCTCACTCAGTACTGTTCAGTAAAAGCAGTTAAGAAATAAGTGATTTTGGTGTAAAATAATCAAACGATTAAACTTTTAAAATATAAATTTGAGGAAAGTAGAGATAATTGAGGCTTATTGCGTATTTGAAAAAAGAAAAAAAATAAAATAAAAGTGTATAAATAAAAGAATTTGGAATAAAAATATGCAGAGTATGCGATATATAGAGAGTGTATGAGAGGATAAATGAATTCAGATGATAAATTAACGAGTTCCTGTGTCTCAAGTGGCAGGAGGAACCGAGATAACCCTCCCCGAATGTAACATATTTTTTCCAGGTGAAGAGTCGATGCGTGAAGAGAGCGGACACGCGCGTCGTTCCCACAGCATAGTTGCTTGCGAGAGGTCCCTTGGTTTGGCGACTCTATATATACAATCGCGCGTATAGGCAGGAGCACAACACCGCGGTCTATGAATATGCACCGAAGGGTTGCTGCGTGAAAACAACAACGACTCGCTTTCGTCCCTTTCACGCTGACTTGACTGAGAAAAAGCCCCGCATAAGATTAGAGACCCGTGAATCCTTCGGAATAAAGTTTCTATTGCAGTATACGTACTATATATTCGATACGATACTTCAACAAGCAGATGCGTTTACTGCATTTTATGATATCTCAGTCTTTCGTGAAACAAAACTATATCTAGCACTGCGGTAGAAAAATATATTTCATTTCACTGTGTACCGAGGGAACGCTAACGGTTTCAGAGTTATCAGATTACAATTAGAATTTTTTTAAAACTTTTTCGTATCAACTATTCATACACGTATTTGCTCTCAATATAAAGAGCAAAAGATATGGAAAAAATGTATTTTTTATACGTTATTAAAATATACAAAATAAGTAAATAAAGACAAAAATACCAAAACTGCGTGTGATGTCCATATATTGTTTTATGATGACAAGTTTCATGCCACCAAATGGGCAACCAATTTTACGTTTTGCTTGTTTTTCAAATAAATGTCTTCATTTCTTGAAATATGCACGAGTATAAAAACGTAATGCATACCTTGTTACAGCAATGCAAAATCTTTCAACCCGCAAAAACAACTAATGTGTTCGTTATAACGTGTTTACTAGCCGTGGACTTTATGAGGTCATAGTACGCATCGTAATTTAAAAGTAATAATGTTTTTCCACAATTCATTAATATATATGGAATTGAAACAAGATCTTACATAGAATACTTAATGTATGTTAGGAGTTTTTTTTATATAAATAATGAAAGCATTGAAATAAAAATAAAAAATTTATAAAATTTGCTTATCTAGTATATATGATTTACTTCTTGTATATACAAAAATGCATTAAAATAATATTTATTCATTTATTCATCCAGTTATTCTAATTTGTAAAGTTTAAAATTTGAATAAACTTTTTTTCAAACAATTACGATATACGTGGAACAGACGACATTATTAATTTTAAGTTTACGCTATTGAGTTTGTACTTGATTGCAAAAAAAATATAAACAAACAATAAGAAATCTGAATTATAATATCGAAAAAGTAAATCTTACGGACAATTGAGTGATCTTTCACGAAGGAATGACTAAAAGTGGGCATAATATATTTGCAGTTGATAAGTGTGAAAACGCCGCCGATACCGAGTGCTAACTGCGCAAGACGTGCGGGGGGGTTGTTGGAAAAGAGTACTACTTTTCGACGCGTTGGCGCTACTTTCTGGATGAACTAAATTTGTTCGTCGGTATTGCAGGAAATGTAGTAAGACGAATATTTATCTATATATATATATACAATGTTCTAGGCATTTACGAGAAATGTGCCTAATAATCGATTTATTTGTTACATTGTGTGACCGACTCTTTCTCGAAATCGTATCTCATGCTTTTCGCGAGAAAACATTTTCTTGAACCTTCAATAAGAAAAAATATTATTTTATACTTGTTGCTTTTCCTACCACGTTGACAAAAATTCAATTGAACCGAAAAAAAATGTCATTGACGGGCTATACAGAGACGACCTAAATGCTGCAGTAGATCAATAAGATGCAAATATCACAGTGATACTGGTGCATTATTCGAAAAATCATCTACTGAAAAAAAAAAATCTAAATGCATCCGTTTACATATTTTTATTTTCCCATCAGATGCAATAACGTTTCGCCGATCCAAAATATATAATTATATAAAAAAATTGCGGAATTATTTGCGAAATGAGCCTTCTCGAATCTCAGAAAACCCGGCACCTACGCCTATACAAAAATAAACCCACGCGAAAGTACAAAATATACAATAATATGCGTTAACTCGTCAAATTTTACACTGTTTCATGATAAATAATATGAAAGCGATTTTTTAGATATTTTTTAATAACAATAAATTATGAGGGAAAAAAACAATATTTTTATTACTGATATATTTACGTTTGTACATGTTCATTGATAAAGCAATAGAAATCACATTATTACTGAAAGAAAATTTGTATTATTACTGTCGTATCTAGTAATATCGAAAAATTTTTAAAGTTTCTCGCATATTATTGCCATAGAATGCTCTTTTTCAATGAGAAATAAATGATTTTTCCATACCTTGAGAGCATTATATTGGCACGACATTCGGGATGCTTCTAGAAGACTCGTACGTTGCAAATGGCGGAAGTACAACATTGTCATACGAGCGACTATAATAATGTATCGATTGAACGTGAGAAATGGAAAAATAAAACAACATTATGTTGGAGAATTTTGATTTTTTTTCATCCCATGTGGATATGATAAAAGTTGAGAAAGCGTTTGATTGTTGTAATAAATGTGGTAAAGAGCTTGAATATGATCGGAAACGATAGACTGTCGGAGCTAGGAATGTTCGAGAAGATTCTCGAATGTTCTATGTTTCGGCGAGGATATATAAACGGGAGAGGGCCGCCTCGCGCTTCATATTCATACCAATACTGAGACGTTGCGGACGTACCGCTGAGACATAACCCTGCGAGCAAACTTTTTATTCTCGAGTTGCGTTTTGTGAAAGAGAGACACACAGAGGTAAGTCTCTATCTCTCTGCACGTGTTCATTTTTCTTTCATTTATCATTTAACCATTTTTTTTTCTTCGTACTTCGGTTTTTCATTTGTTCTTTTTTCTATTTCACTTTTACAATATTCTCGCGTTTGAAAATTGAATCCGTGCGTTGTCCGGTGAAGTGTGAAATTTCGTGACTTTTTTTTCTCAATTTTCTGCGAAAGTACATAAAAATGTTTTTCAGCGACTGCATTTTTTTTATTTTTTAACGATTTTTTTTATCGCTATCGTTTAAACTATCGTAATTAGTTTTTATTTGCACAAAGCGCTTTCTTCATTGTGCCGCGGATGTGAAAAGAACTAGCGATTTTATTTAAATTCACGATTCTCGATCTTTATCTAATGATTTTAAGCTAATACGCGAATAATGTTAATTTTTAGATAAAATAATACACCTTTGTTACATATTAATCTATACTTTCAAAGATTATTATGCATTGAATGAGCACTGTTAACTATAACTTGGCTTAACTGTAATTTCAATTTTGTTTTCAGATGCCTGAAAAAATGGAGACTAGCTCGGGTGAGGTGGAGACCTTTGCCTTCCAGGCAGAGATTGCCCAGCTCATGTCGCTCATCATCAACACATTCTACTCCAACAAAGAGATCTTCCTGCGAGAGTTGATCTCCAACTCGAGCGACGCCTTGGACAAAATTCGTTACGAATCATTGACCGATCCGTCGAAGCTGGACAGCGGAAAGGACCTTTACATAAAAATCATTCCAAACAAGAACGATGGAACACTTACGATCATTGACACTGGTATTGGAATGACGAAGGCTGATCTTGTCAACAACCTGGGAACGATCGCGAAATCTGGAACAAAGGCCTTCATGGAGGCTCTTCAAGCTGGAGCAGATATTTCCATGATTGGTCAGTTCGGCGTGGGTTTCTACTCTGCATACCTGGTCGCTGACAAAGTTACGGTCACTTCCAAACACAACGACGACGAGCAGTACCTCTGGGAGTCCAGCGCAGGTGGATCGTTCACCGTCAGACCCGACAATGGTGAACCTCTTGGCCGAGGAACAAAGATTGTTCTTCACATAAAAGAAGATCAGTCCGAGTATCTTCAGGAATCCAAGATCAAGGAAATTGTCAAGAAGCACTCTCAATTCATTGGCTATCCGATAAAACTTGTTGTCCAGAAGGAACGTGAGAAGGAGTTGAGCGATGACGAGGCTGAACCTGAGGCCGACGAGAAGAAGGAGGATGACGAGGGCAAACCCAAGATCGAGGATGTGGGTGAAGATGAGGAAGAGGAAGACAAGGAGAAGAAGAAGAAGAAGAAGACGATAAAGGAAAAGTACACCGAGGACGAAGAGCTCAATAAGACCAAGCCAATCTGGACGAGAAATCCTGATGACATCACACAGGAGGAGTACGGCGAATTCTACAAATCCTTGACCAATGACTGGGAAGATCATCTCGCAGTTAAGCACTTCTCCGTCGAGGGACAGCTCGAGTTCAGGGCTCTGCTCTTTGTGCCCCGGAGGATGCCGTTTGATCTCTTTGAAAACAAGAAACGCAAGAACAACATCAAACTGTACGTCAGACGAGTCTTCATCATGGACAATTGCGAGGAGTTGATACCAGAGTACTTGAACTTCATGAAGGGAGTTGTCGACAGCGAGGATCTTCCTCTGAACATTTCTCGAGAGATGTTGCAGCAGAACAAGATTCTCAAAGTAATCAGAAAGAATCTTGTAAAGAAGTGCTTGGAATTATTTGAAGAGCTCACAGAAGATAAGGAAAATTACAAGAAATTCTACGAGCAGTTCAGCAAGAACATCAAACTCGGAATCCACGAGGACGCGAACAATCGTAGCAAATTGGCAGACTTGCTTCGCTATCACACTTCTGCTTCGGGAGACGAGGCGTGCTCTCTGAAAGAGTACGTTGGCCGAATGAAGGAGAACCAGAAACACATCTACTTCATCACGGGCGAGAGCAAGGAGCAGGTAGCGAACAGTTCCTTCGTCGAGAGGGTCAAGAAACGTGGCTTCGAGGTCGTCTATATGACCGAGCCGATCGACGAGTACGTAGTCCAGCAGATGAAAGAATTTAATGGAAAGCAACTGGTGTCGGTGACGAAGGAGGGTCTCGAGCTTCCCGAGGACGAGAACGAGAAGAAGAAGCGCGAGGAGGATAAGGCCAAGTTCGAGGAACTTTGCAAGACAATGAAAACGATCCTGGACAACAAAGTTGAGAAGGTCGTAGTCTCGAACCGATTGGTCGACTCGCCATGCTGTATCGTAACATCTCAATACGGTTGGACCGCCAATATGGAGCGAATCATGAAAGCCCAGGCACTCCGAGATACCTCGACGATGGGTTACATGGCGGCGAAGAAGCACCTCGAGATCAATCCGGATCATCCCGTTATCGAGACTCTCAGGCAGAAGGCCGAGGCCGACAAGAACGACAAGGCCGTTAAAGATCTCGTTGTTCTCCTATTCGAAACTGCCCTTCTCTCCTCAGGATTCACCCTTGATGAGCCTCAGGTTCACGCTGCAAGAATCTACCGCATGATCAAGCTTGGACTCGGCATCGACGAGGAAGATCCCGTTCCCGATGAGCCCAAGACCGTCGACGATGTTCCTCCTCTGGAAGGAGACAACGAAGATGCCTCCAGAATGGAAGAAGTTGACTAAACGGCAGAGAGAGAGACAGGAAAGAAAGTGTGTAAATTGCCAGTATATTTTTGTCTCATTGTATGAAGATCGCTTCGTTGAAATGCGTAAAACCTTTTTTTTCCCCCGTTTATTTAATAACATTTTTATTTCTCTCCAACGATCATTTTGCATGTGTTTCAACGATGCGCACAATGAGGCTTTTGCGTTTAGTCATTGAAATAAAGACTGTGCGGCCACGTTTTATGTGGTTTTTTTCGAAACGTCTCGTCACATTTGCATTCTACGATTGAACTTGATGAAACGTAGGAATGATAAATTAATGTGCGATTGACAATTATGCTCTCGGTAAGTTATGCTACAAAGGGAAAAGGAATCCTTCCTTTCCTTTTGTCAATCACACATTAATTTATCATTACTACGTTTCATCGAATCCCACGCAAAGTGAAAAACCAAATGACTTTTTTTATGTTTTAGTTTTACGAAAGTTGAACCGATCGTACATTATAATTAACACGAGTCTCTAGAACATCCAGGAGATTGTTTCACAGATTCTTGTAAAAGAATTGAAGCAAGTCTGTTAAATTAAGAATTTTAATATAAGTATGAATAAATTGTCGGATTAAAAATCTAAGGAAATGAAAAAAAAAAAACAATGTGTCGAACAACTTATTTTATTCACCCCTTACCCCGCGTATTGAAAATTAAAGAATATAATTATACTTAATTTTTTATTGCACAATATGAACATCCGACTTACGCGAGCATTTTACAATAACAAAAAGATTTTACATAACGTAATTTATGACTGTACAATTATTTTTTGCTTCAAGAGCTTGATATTATACACAATTATATCTTAGTATGCATTTGGGATATTCATTTTCTTAAAAGAAGTTCGAAACAGCTTTCAAAAGTAGCAAGCGCTGCTGGAATTCTCTCCAGTTGATTAAATAGGGCAACGGCGTACGGCAAATGCTTCTGTTGGATTAATTTATCGATCAGTATTCTGATATTTGCCTCGATATCTGCAACATCGTGATTGAGGAAGATTTGTTCCAGTACTTGGTCGTAAACTTTGCTGTGTGGTGGGAACTGGGCCGTCAAATTCTTGAAAAAGAGTTCCTCCAATATGGGGACTGCCAATTCTGTAATCTGCTCAAGTGTAATTTAATTATTTATTATAATTTTCTTCATACATTAACTGTTTTATTCGTTTTACCATACCTTTTGTGTTTTAATGACGTTAACAGCTTCTTCGTTGAACGAAGGCTCACTCGATAGTAGTCGTAAGTAAATGTTTTCTTGCAAGAATCCATCACTCTCATATTTTCGTAAAAATTGTATCAACGAATTGCCATCGAGCGGTCGTTCCTTCAAGATACTTTGATATTCTTCAACAATGGACAATTCGGAATTCTTATTATTCTCAAGACTTATGATGCTCCGTGTCAATAGAAGCAGTCTTGCTACAGGATTCTTTTCAATCACTAACAATTCTGCGATCGTGAATGGGGGCCAACGTAACAGAATTTTTTTCATTTTCAACAGTTGTTCTCTCGTTTTTGTCTCTGTCATCATTTGCTCGAACATACGAAATCTTTCTATTTCGGTTGAATCTAAGCCAGGAATGGACTCGTCTTCGCTTTTTTGTATTTTATCTACAGCGTCGATTGGTATTGGATTTATTTCCTCGATGATAATCGGCTCTTCGATGCTTATAGATTCTTCGTTTGGATCGGAAAAATCGCCCCAATTTTCGTCCCATCCAGTTTCAATTTCTTCACTCGGTTTCATTTTGAAGGATTCGCTTATGTACAAATTCACAGGCTCCGAAAATTCGTTCCTTTCCGGCGCATTTTCGGCGCCTTCAGCGTGGACATCGTCACTCACCACCTCCTTAATTTCGTTATTCGTTTTACCGTCATCATCTTTATTTTTTTCAATTTCTGGTACTTGATGGCTCTCCACGGAACAATTCGAACTCACATCGGCCTCCTCGCCATCCTCAATCTCATCATTTATCGAATTTGCCAAATATCTTCCCCAACAGAGCAGTGCCTTTTCGAGGTCATCATTATTTTTCTCATTTTCCTGCGATTCTCTGGCTTTCGAAAGCATCATCTTAATCAAGTCGATTGGATCGTAAAATAAAGCTCTTCCTCCAACCTTTCCAATGTTTGAGTTATTTTTTCGATATAACTGTAGAGCATAGTAATAAGTGGCCAATTGATTGTACAGTTTGTTGTTTGGCAAATCTCGAAAAACTTCCTCAATGCTGGCTAAATTGTTATCTCGTAAGCTCAACAAGTAAGAGAGACCTAGGAGACAATCTTCCGGTAGAACGTGTTTTGCTGATTGAAGAAAAACTGAAACGAGATGTATGAAAATATAACTGAAACATGATTAAAAAAGAGAAAATGTAGATAACTTGATTTTTAAAATAATAATAATAATAATAAATGGCTTACAATGGCTTATATCGCTCACTTCGAGACCGTAACAAGCGGTTTCACTGAGCGTGGCGACTCTTATCAAAATTTGGCAGAGCTTTAATTTACCGTCGTGAACATCGGGAGCAGAGTACCTCGTGTACTTTGGCTCGGTATTACCGACACGACATTTATCATGTAATGACTCGTAGAAAGAGGGAAAGCTTTGCAAATCGGAATCATTTCGCCTGATTTCTTTTGCTTCGTTGAAAGATTCGTCCGAATCGCTGTTTGATTTTAAGGCCGTCGACCAGAAATGTTTGTTGCTGAAATTCTTTAAAACGCCGATTGTCGATTGCTTGACCAACTGTGCAGATGATTTGACAATGTCGGACGATGCTTCGATGATTTTCGGAACGAAATCCTTTACCTCGAGTTGTGGCTAAAAATAAGTGGTCTTTATTTAGCAAGTTACATATATTATAAAAATGATAAAACTTGAAGGAATTCTGTTATTTTACCGTAGTCATGGCATCGGTGAATTCATCGTCACTGTTACCTGCATCTTCAAAATTTTCAATCTCGTGCTCCATCATCCACCGTTCTAGGCTCTTGTTTAACGTCTGTATTTCCAACAGATGCATCTGTCTAAGCGTTTTTTCCAATGTCTCGTTGGGGCCATGACACATTGAGAATCTCAAGATTTTCAGTCGAAACGGAAGGTCTTGATAATCGTCACAGAATCCCAGTTTTTTAGTTGTTTTCCAAGCAGGATAATAATTTGTGTCGATCAATTGTTGACAAGTTGCGGAACAGGATTCATAGTCTCCAAACTGCAAATAAATTGTCAATTCGTTGTCTTTTAAGCATTAAGCATTTTCATTAGTTTTCATCTTACCTCAAAAGACTTTTCAGCAATGAGTTGCAAAACTTGGCCTTCGCGGAGTCTCTTATTTTTTCCTTCTATTCGTAAATAATTTGCTAACGTTAATAACCTTTGTTGTCTTTTATAAGCATCTCTGCGACTTTCCAGACAATTTTCAATCAACTTCAGTCTGTCTTGACACGATCGAACTTGAAGAGGTAAAATATTGATGTTAAATTCATTAAGAATTTGAAGAGAATTTATCAACTCGAATTCATCTCTTATGGCTGAATTATCGTCTGTTATGAGATGGAGACAAGCTCTAGAATATAGTCAACGCGTTAGAAAGTTGTTGCATAATTTACTTTAAATAGATTCAAAAAATGTATTTAAATACTTGGCCAATTCCATGTTGTAGTCAACAAGGGTCTTGGAACTGTTGAAATATTCCTTGCTAGCCTCTAAAACTAGGTTCACTGCTCGATCATATGAAACTTTTAAGAGGGATTGATCATTTTTCTTAGTTTCAATGAGACTCGCACAATTTTGGATATTGCTTTTGATGCCAGAGGCCAGACGAGCCGAAACGCAAATTTCAAAGCAAACTTCGATGTCGACGCAGCTGAAAATCATATCATGGAGCTCCAACATATCGTTCAATAATTCGGTCCAAGCATTCTCATCGGGTGGAATTGTTCTGAAAAAAATTATCATCATTTGATTGAAACTTTATTATTTTATATTATCGCTATCGTTATACTAACGGCTTGTTTAAACTCGTTGCCATCTCATTGAGGATAATCTTAATTTCGTCCTCTTTTGATTTATTCTCATGAATGTAACGAACAGTCGTTTGCACATCGTATCTTTTAAGGATTTTCATACCGTCGAGTTCCCTCTCAAGATTTTCAATTCTAGATTCTGATTCTGTACTATTTCTATTCATTTTCGGCAAACACTCAAATATTTCTTGTGCTTTTTCGTACATATTCGTCTCCATGCAAGTGTAAATACAATCAAGAGCCAACGATATTACGTTTTCCATAATGCTCAAAAGTTCTGCATTCTGAGCTTGCTTCAAGGATTCGAATAATTTTGCCGGTTTCGTCAAGTCTTTTTCACTCAACGTGAGCAAATAATCGCTCAAGAGACGTTTATCGAGCTCTTCGCACTGAAAAGTATAACATTCAAATAACAATAATAAAGTAAAAATATAATAAATTTCAGAATCGAGATATTTATGGCTCACCAAATATTTAGCTTTTCTTTGAGCGAATGGTAAAACGTAATTTTTAATATTAATGACAAAATTGTCCTCGTTGGAAGTGCTCATAAGCAATTGAACCTTTTCCAAATCGCTCAATTTTTCCAACTGGGCTAACGACATGTTTTCTATGTAAATTTTGTAGACCAGATCGTCGAGAGTTTCGAGCTCCAGCAAGAGCGTTTCCAAGTCCTTTATGTTGTGCGATTTGCCAATTCGTATCAATTCCAACGCGTTGTCAATTATACAGCAGTCTCTTTCAATTTGGTACGCTCGTGTTTTGTACCATTTTGTCAGGAGCTCCGGGGTAAGTTTATTATTTCTTAAGAAAACAAGATGAAAATACGTAATGTCAAAAAAACTGAATAATGTATTATTTATTTATTTATTTATTTACCGATAGGCCAACAAGGATGGATCAGAATCGTAAAGATATTGTGAACCATCGTCGTCTCGCAAATCAATGACTTCTTTAAACTCCATTTTTTCTGACCAATCTTTGGGTCTCAGTTCTCTCTGAAAGAGTAAAAAGAGCTGGCTGTCCGTGTCACATTCGGGCAAAAGTTTTTCATATTTCAATGGATTCAACGTTTCGGGAAACCAATTTATTACGGCGAGCCAATGAGGCATTAGCTGGTGTCCGTGATAAGTAAACATTATTCCAACTCCTTGGCAGTTTCCATCCTTGGCAAATCTGTAAGATTCGTGAAAAAGCAATTTAACGATTTAAATTAAATTTAAAAGAATTACTAGTAACACTAATGAAATATCAATATTTCTACAATATACCTAACAGCGTTTTCAACAGCGGTCAATTGACGAAATTCTTCATAGAATTCTTTTTTGTACTTTTGCGGATCTTCCAAAATAATCTCATATGTATGTAATTTGTCTAAATGATCTAGCAGCTTTCTCCTAAACTTGATCAAATCTTTTTGCGCCTCTGACAGATTTGTAAGATCAATTTTTTTCATGATTTCGTTGATTCTCTGAACCTGAGAAATACAATTTTTTAAAATAATTTTTTTCACGATTCGAGCGGAAAAAGGAAATAAATAAATAGATGATATTCTGTATGTGTGAAGACTAACTTGGCGCAAATTCAAATCCACCTGATTCAAACTTTCCCAATCGTCTGACACTTTGTCGGCCACGAATTTGCCATCATCTTTTTCGCCAATCGCCAATAAAGTTTCCAAGTTAGCTCCTTTCAAACCGAAATTCAAAAGTTCTCTCGCGGCTTCTAAGCTCTCTGGCACGCGTGTCATACACTCGTTAAGGACCCATAATCTTTTGCTCACTTTGCTCAAGTGCTCTTGTATGTCGTTCAAGGAGAATTGCGATTTTCGCCATTGCGTTTGATAAACAAGGTCAGTGTCCAAATTGTAAGTATTCGCCAATGCCAGAGCTTCTTCGTATTCCTTTTTTGTAAAATGTTGAAAATTTCATCGAAAAATCAAAAGTACAATACTTTCAAATTTAGTATATGTAAATTTTTACCTCAATATCAATTTTTCGTGAATATAGTTCTTCCGGCGTTGTACTCTTCAAACCTAATATTCGGTATGTTCTTTGGAGAATTTTCGACTTTTTTCGCTTTGGCTGAAACTTCTCGATATCGGTAATTGAATACAAAGCACTTTGCACAAGATTTGTGGTGTAATTAACTATTGTCAAAGGCTCCACTTCGTCCTCATCTTTTTCACTTTCTGAAGATGCCTCTGAGAAGTGATTTTTTCATCAAAAAAATGTTTTTGTTTCACACTTAATGTACCCGAAAAAGTTTATTTACCTGAGATAAAAATTTCACTGTTCGATTCTCTATTACGTTTTTTACTGGTTATAAAAGTTTCGCAATCCAGACAAAGAAATCCACAATTTGGCGATAATTCCGATATTTGTGGCTGTCCAAATAAAAATTCAGGACTCGTTCCAAGTAAATTTCTCAAATCCTTGACAGAACATACAGAGATCGAGCCAGAATATCTCGCAATGATTAATGCCTGAAAATAAAGATTTTTAATTGGCTCTTTTTATATGTGAGATGTCGTAGTAATGCAAAGTGTTTTTTTTTGTTTTTTACGTTTTCTGACCACCATCCAATGTCCATGGGACAAAATTCTGAAAGGCCCTGAGGAAATTTTTTAAAGCGTGGAATTCCCAAAGGGTTTGGTGCATTATGATCTGGCTGGTCGATCAGATTCCACTTTTTCTGCAATCTAAGATTTGGCAAGGTCCAGAGTGATATTGCGCCATCCGTGTGCAAGCAAGCGAGATTGTTACAACACGGTGATACGGAAATTCGAAATATAACTGGCTCTGGAGGCGCTCTAAATTTCGGTATGAAATTCCAGAAGGAAAATTTTGACTGGCTCGCTGAATTCTCGTCAAACGTGACGGATAGCTTGAAATGAGGATAATCGTTGAGAGGTCGCCAGGAAGTTAAACCAGTATCGGATGCGGGAACCTGTCAAAAAATACATTTTTATATAATATAATGCTTTTCGATTACTTGTGGAACTTTCTTTTCAATTTGACATATTTTTCAAACGCCTTACGTTTAAGTTCTGAGTAATGTTATTTCCAGCGACCAAGTATAAATTGTGTTTATGGTCAAAGGCAAAAGCATTGACACCGTTTCTATAAAAATTTCCATAGGAAAATTCATATTTTTGTATGTAACTGTGCATTCCGTTTATTTGGTAACATTTTAATAGTCCACTGTAAGTGACCAAAATAAATTCGTTAATCCACGTGTCGTGTTCCTTTTTTGGCTCACTGAAAATCATGGAGGCAATAGCATCCCCCGCTTCGAGAATCTCTGGATTCTGTGACATCGTTTTAGGGCTAATATTGAATAAGTTGTTTCCTGATGAGCTGTAGAAAGATAAATAGCCATTGCTCGATGCCAGGACAAGAATAGAGGCATCCGGGCTCCAGACAATTTTTCTCCATTGAGGAAATGCATCTTTGGGTGCTGAATGGAGTAAAAAAGAGATAAAGTATAAAATTTAAAAAAAATTGTTAGATTAGTAAATGTTTATAAGTGGACAAAAATAGCCCTAAATGTGCAACATGGCTAGAGTAGAGTAAAATCTATTCACATTACCCGAAGCTTTTCCAACAATTGATGAGTATTCGTCCTTAGATTTTCTAATTTCTATTACATTCTCTTGAAGTATAGCCAACAATCTGCCATTATCACCAACCGCAAATTTCCATGGCAACGTCAGACCGAGTTGCTGTGATATGCTTTCAGGCAGTGAATATCTGTTGTTCAAGTATCTGAGGGCATTTTTTATTGTGCCTGTGTTTGGAAGGATTGCAGCATCGTTCTTGTATTTCTAAAAATCACACAGAATGAGAAAATTGCATTAAAATAATAAAAAAATTAAAACAAAAAAAAAAAGGAAAGCAGAACATGCTATGGTTGACAGATTTTTGACAGATGACAGACTCGAGAGCGATGAATTGCAGGGTTGGAATATTGAATTCTTCTGAAACTTGCCACTAGTTCCGGATCTTGTTTTTTAACAAAATACTCCAACAATTCGTATAATATTGAATCATCTTGAAAATCTTCTTCCCTTTCGGTTAGCTGCCTTTTATTACTCGCACTCATCTTTCGGAACTTAACCTCGATGGCATTCCTCCTGATGTTTACTGATGTGCGATGCTGGGGGGCTGCTATCGCAGCGCCGAGTTTACGTGGCGGTCAGACTGCTGAGCTCTTGAGAAGCATTGCGCACCACCGGTCAACAGAAATATTACGGATACGTAACTAACATATAGTATATTTTCGTAAGATATCTACATCATTTGTGAATAACGTGAAAATTGTTGATTCTTTAAGATTTTATACACATTTTACTATATTACGCCAAGTAAATGGACAGTCGAGGCTATAGCATTGAAATACACATACGGAAATAGTATATATTTTTGTCAGAACTAAATACCCACATTTTCTTTGGTGGACTCGATCGCAATATGAAAAAATTATAATAATTTCTCTCTTATTTTTTTCTAATCTGATAAAAATCAGACAAATTATATTCAACTGTATATTTTTCCGGCTACCCGGAAAATTTTATCCCGGATCGCTACGCACACGAACGTACATACCAAACACACTAGCCAATTTTCAAAGGATAGTCTCCTATACACGGTATTGTCACTGAAATTTCGGCAACCCACATCAAGTACACACTCGGTTGCTTGGAAAACGGTAGATTTTTCTCGTAATATGTCAGACGGTGAGGATGATTTTATGGTTGATGAAGAGGAGGATTATGGTCTCGTGAGTATTAAAATATTTTTCATATTTCCAAGATAACAAGTATAATCATGCCTTGCACGCTTCTCCATCGTTTTTAGGTTATGTTTCACTAATCACAAATGTATATACAATGTTATACTTCATGCTGAAAATTCTTTTTAAACTATTTTATTTTATTATTCAAAGTGATGGTCGCTAAATTATATATAAAAGTAGATTTTGGAAAAAACATATTCATACATAAGAGGCACAATCATGTTGCATTTATGAAGTATGTCAGTGAAACCTAAAAATTTTTAGTGAAACTCACATAAATTGGTATTTACAGCATTGTATACTTTGTTAAGCTCATTTGTAGAATACTCTTTGTACCATTTGACATTTTTCTCAACAAAATATTTCCAGCGATAGCGGTCCAATGTTTTATTCTCGTTTTCAGGAATATTCAGAAGATTCCAACTCAGAACCGGATGTAGACCTAGAAAATCAGTACTATAACAGTAAAGCATTGAAGGAAGATGATCCTAAGGGTGCATTGCAGAGCTTTCAGAAGGTTTTGGATCTTGAAGCTGGCGACAAGGGAGAATGGGGATTCAAGGCTCTGAAACAGATGATCAAAATCAATTTTAAACTGGTAAGACCTTTGAACTTTGATTCATTTCAAATTCAAATGCATGTTTTCTACACGTGTCATACCCAAAAAATTAAGTTCAAGTGCAGCCCTCTGTTGTGTGTATATTTAAAAAGTCAATTTTTCATTTTTGTATTATTACCCACAGTTCTTTATATATCATAAATTGTGTCTGCGATCGTTTTTACAATGTATGCATTCTTTTGCAGTCTAATTACAGAGAAATGATGACAAGGTACAAGCAATTGTTAACTTATATAAAGAGCGCAGTGACCAGAAATCATTCTGAAAAATCAATAAACTCCATACTGGATTACATAAGTACATCCAAAAATGTAAGTTTCTCCAATGTAAGAAATTTAAAAAATTTATTTTTCACGAATCTGTATTATTTTATTGAAAATCTTAATGCTTATAAAATTGAATATTCTTCTTTAATTTTTATTTCACGAGGAATTATTGAAAATTGTTTGTTTTTTTTTTAATGTTTCATAATACTTTGACTTTTAGATGGAGTTGCTTCAAGACTTTTATGAAACCACGTTGGACGCTCTGAAGGATGCTAAAAATGACCGATTATGGTTCAAAACCAATACGAAATTAGGAAAACTATATTTTGATCGGTCCGATTTCAATAAACTGGCAAAAATACTCAAACAACTTCATCAAAGTTGTCAAGTAGGTTTCCTCTTGTACTAGTCAAAGAATTTAACGAGTGCGGCAACGTTCAAATTACGAAATTAAAATGAAAATATTTCTTCATTTGTTTCCGTTTGCATTGAAGACAGACGAAGGCGAGGATGATTTAAAAAAAGGAACCCAGCTGTTAGAGATTTACGCATTAGAAATCCAGATGTATACAGCCCAGAAGAATAACAAAAAATTAAAAACCTTGTACGAACAAAGTTTGCACATAAAGAGTGCGATACCTCATCCATTGATAATGGGAGTTATAAGAGGTAATTGAATAAATACTTATATCTATTAAAAAATGAAAACGTTGAATGTAAAAAATACTCGACAGTTTACAGATGAATATAATAAGAATATTATTAATAAAAATATTTTTTTTAGAATGTGGTGGCAAAATGCATCTAAGGGAAGGTGAATTCGAACGCGCGCACACGGATTTTTTTGAAGCTTTTAAAAATTACGATGAATCAGGATCTCCGAGACGTACTACGTGTCTCAAATATCTTGTTTTAGCGAACATGTATAACATTTATATTTGCATTTTAAATCCAATGTCTATTTGTATTTTTGTTGAAAATGAAAAGGGTTTTTTTTTAACAGGTTGATGAAATCGGGCATTAATCCATTCGATTCGCAAGAAGCCAAACCATACAAAAACGATCCAGAAATTCTGGCAATGACGAATTTAGTTTCGAGTTACCAGAATAATGACATTAATCAGTTCGAGCTGATCTTAAAACAGAATAGAAACAATATTATGGACGATCCTTTCATCAGAGAGCACATCGAGGATCTTTTGCGTAATATACGAACTCAGGTATGCTTATTTTCAGAAAAATTTCAAAATTTTATAATACTCAATACATTTGCTATAATCAATAAAAAATAAATCATTTCATTTGGAATTTGTAGGTGCTCATAAAACTCATCAAGCCTTACACAAGAATCCACATACCATTTATAAGTAAAGAATTGAATATCGATGCCTCGGAGGTGGAAAGTTTGCTCGTTTCTTGTATTCTGGACAGTACCATACGTGGAAGAATTGATCAGGTACGTGAAATGTCAAGTTGATCGCGAAATCCCGGCAGGATTTTTAAAAGTTTGACCGTCTGCGTAAAATAAGTGTAAAATCATCGCTTGAAATTCTTTCAGGCAATTTATCTGAAAAATAGGCACACGTATTCTTTAGTATCATGTTTAAATGTGTATATATATAATTCAAAGAGGCTTACCATACAGTAATCGAGGTTAATTTTTAAATGGACCCTTGCGGGCGGTTAAAAAGCGATGATTTTCGACAATTCGATCTTGATTTGAAAATGGTGAAGCTTCGTAAAACTTTACGTTCATTTTTATATGACACTAAAGAAGAACTGGGCACATTTTCAAGAAATTCTGTTTCAAACAATTTTTCACGCGATTCCTGCCTTAACAAAAGTCGGTTGTGTCATCCAAATGGTGATGCAAAAAACTATACAAATTTTTAATACGTTTAGGTGAATCAAGTGCTCGAATTGGATAAAAAATCAATTTGTGCGGCTCGCTACAACGCTCTAGACAAATGGACAAGTCAATTGCACTCGTTGCACCTAGCAGTAGTAAACAAGATGTCGTAAGCGATGCGAGATAATTCTTAATGCAAATAAATACGAACTAATATTACTGTGTATAGAATAACGTTACGAATGCCCCATTTGTCAACAAACATGTGGAATAATAATAAAAAATCGAGTGTGATATTTTATAGGTAAAGAAAAACCAAGTGCTGGAAAAAAAAAACATCGAGAAAGAAAATTTTGAAATTTTTCGACCTTCCACATCACATATAATTTTTCTTATTTTGTTCTTTCTTCATGTATCGATTAATTTTTCATCGTCTGTGGTGGTTTTTTTTTAATAGGTCGCTAGATTTTTTCCGTAAAAAGACTGCAGTGTGTGTACACGTGCATGCTTTGTTCAATTTTAATTAGCATTTTGTGAATAGTGTAGATTTGAATTAGGTCAAAGGACCAATTCGGTCGAACCTACTGACATTTCCCTCGCTAACGAGTAGTTGATTTGAAAGCTACTGTTTTAGCGTTGAGTTTGGAACTTTTTATCGGCGCCATCGGAGAATAAGCTTTTCAACAAAATCGATCGACTTATTTTTTGACATTGGCACAAACTGAAAGCTTGAATAAGAAAACAATGCATTCCGCTCAAGTTTGTTTTTTATTCCAAATCGTAATTCCATCATGTGCACGTTTATTTAGAAATTTCATTATAGAAAAAGAAAAAGAAATGCTTGTGGTTGAATTTGGAGAGGTTGAAAATAACACAGAATGTGAAATATGAAATCGAAGCAGGTTTATCCAGAGACAATTGGCTGGGTGTAACACGACTCTGTATCGTAGAGACACGCGTGTGTTTCTTTTTGCTAGCAAGCGGAAAAGCCATTCGGGGTTAAGAAGCATGGACCGCTTGGGGAAGGAGGAAAAAAAGGAAAGGAGGAATACGTAGGGCTCGCTTGGGACTCTCGGGGCTACATGCAAGCGGCATAGAACCGAGTCTTCAGACTTGTACGGAATCTCTTTTATTGCCCCAATAAATCAATTTCAAGCGTATCTCGCACATATAAACCGCTTTTTACCCGTGTACGAGTACGTGGACGCGTCTTTTGAGCGATAACCTCGATATACACGCGTCCAAAAATTGATTCATGCTCTCTTCTACTACTAATAAAAAACCTTGTCCCTCGTTGTTTCTCTTATTACGTATTCAATGAGCGTTTTTACATGGAAATTCAATGAAATATCGGCGCCCTCGACAACGAACCTATCAACGTTTTCATTAAATTCAACATTTTTATTTCTCAAGGATGCCTTACTGCGAAAAATGTGAAAATTTCCGTCTAAAAGATCAGCAGCTCCGTCTTTCATTTTTTATATAGACATTAAAGATTGATGTCACAATAATGAGAAATTAAAAATTTATAAATTTTAAATATTCTTATGTGATCTGAATATGACGACAATAAAATTTAATTAAAAGGGTTTACCGCGTAGAAGTAAAGATATTTGCTATATTGAAAAAGAGATGGAGCCTAATTAATCGGAGTAAATCGTGCGCGCAATTTGAAGTACACGATATTTTGGTAATCCGCATGAGCATACACGCGCAAAAAAATTCTTAAGCGACGAATAAGATATGGTTTGTACATCTAGACGGAATAAAAAAGTAAATGCGATTGGAGGGGATGGGGGAAGCGCGGCGCGGTATAGAATGAAGATGTAGAGTAATAATCGCGGCTTGTATATTGGATTGACTTTTTACGATTACCGGGGAGAGGAGGAGGAGGAGGCGTGTCGTGCGCGGAGGAGAGTCCCGCGCGTAGCGCTCAATGAAATGATGCGAGTTTTCGTTGAAATAGAGCTGTTATGTTACGGCGAGAGAAACGGGGCACGGTGCTGGGCGAAATGAGCTGAAGAAGACGACTCGTACAGCGATATACAGGCGGTACACCGCGCACGGTACAGAGAAACGCGAAAGCGAGCCGCGGTAAGCAAGATGTCGCTCTTAAGTGAGTTACGCGACGTTTCTTCCTTCGCCAGTAGCCGGCTCTCCCTCGCTCTACAAGCCCAATTCCCTCCGTATACTCCTTTTTTTTCTTCTCTATCTCTCTCTCTCTCCCTCCCTCCTTCCCTCCTTCTTATTTACTGTTATTTCTCAGCGCAGGACACTTTGGTGAATCCCCGGGAACTTTGTCTACGACGACGTTACAAAAACACACGTATACATAGAAACGCGCGGGGTCCGCTCCCTAGACGGCACGAACGGGGCCGCGCGCGTACAATCGCATCAGCCAACAACCTTCCTACAAAGTAGTAACGCGAGTTTGTCTCTTCTCGCTTTATACCCCCCGCCCTCGTAGATTTAACGCCCGAGGCTGATGCGAGACAAGGGGAAAAAAACGAGAAAATCAGCCTCTGAGAAATATAAACGTTAACTGTCTCGCTTTCAACCTTGATGGAGCTCTTCTTTCGTTATTTATTTCACTAAATATATCTCGATATATCTTTCAATCTACACACTGCGCTGATTAACATTTTTTTTTCTTTTTCCGTGGAAACAGGTGTGTATATTACGTTAAATTTTCCCATATGTTATTATTAAGAGTTTTTTTTAATACCTAAATGAAAATTTTAAACCTGTTTCCGCGAAAACAAATATTTTTATATATATTTGACTAAAATCGAAACTCGGCAACTTCATTACCTATATAAAAATACAATAGAGGCTTCACCGCGTTCGTTGTTCCTTTTTGGAGCAACAAACATTTCCATTGAGCGCGGGATTATACCAATTTTTTCATCTTTTTTGTTTCTTCGTGAAACATATATCATCGTAGATAATTCCCGGCTGTCAGGGCGATGGCATGGTTGAGAAAAAGTTGAGAGAGAGAGAGAGTAGCTGGAATAAACTGTTGTGGGAAAACGGGTGAGTGTGCATGCCGGTGATATCGGAAGCTTATCTTCTCTCTTGTATATATATTTATTGCGCCCGGCAAGAAAAGAAATGACCGAAATTCACAAAGAGTCGCTCGAGTATTCGACCTCGAGATCTTTGTGAATTTAAATAGCACGTTATTTACTTATAACTTAAACGTTGGGTATATACTGTGTCTTATTGCGATAAATAGCTTTGCCTTTTTTACACATGGGAGAACAAGAGAATAAGCCTCGCGCTTTCAACGTTTTCCCTAAAAGCGCAAACCGGGTTCATAACTCGGGCCCTGCGGATCCCCTTCGTCCTTCCCATTTATCCTTTCTGCTCTTCTTGTTGCGCTTCGGAGGATTCACCCCGGATTTCCTGAATTTTCATTGGCCAGCATTAAACGGAACTATATTTAACCGGCGAGTAAATACGAAGCATCCAGTGTGACGGCCATCATTTGTTTCTTCGCGAGGAAAAAAATAGCGCCCTGCTAAGAAACACGCTTCACTGGAAACTTTTACGGATGCTTGTTCGCGCATCGGGGCTGGCCGTTGCAAGCGGCAAATGTTTCCGCGAGGTTAATCGACCTCTTAAGTATCCCGGACTGATTAATCCACAGCTCAAGATATTTTCGAACAAGAAAGCGCCAATTATACACGCCCAACTCCACAATGAATTTTTTTTTTTTTTTTACGAAAACTGTTATAATTAGCTTCAACGAAACCTTTTCTGATGCGCCCTATCGCCTTCAATCCCCCGCCGTCATTACTCTTCGTCACTAAATTTATGAAGGTGATGTACTCATTTTTATCTAGCGGAAAAACTATGGGTATATATACAAATATACATGTAAGTAGCTACAATAAACGTAGTTAGCGTGTGTCATAAAAGAATTGATTGAATGAGCATGAGAGCGCGTGACAGACGAGTTGTATATAGAAGAGAACGCAAATTGCGTAAAAATACATAAAGTACAAAAAAAAAATGAAAAATATTCGCTCCACGATTTCGAATCTTAATGTCTTCAAGGACAAATAAGAGCTATACATATAGGCGCAACATTTTTGAGAATAATTCGAGCAAAATTTATCCTGGGCTGCATTTTGAGAGTGAGCTATATATTTTCGCTTGCATATATATAGTGTAGAAGGTAAATAAGAAAATAAAAAAGGAAGCGATGATGAGAGACAATAAAAAGTGCAGTGAAGCCTGTAATCGAGGTATCACGATTTTATGAAATTTTCATGGGCGCGCATGAACGAATTCCTGTAATAAAAAGATCGAGATTTCCGTGAAAATGGCATAACGTGATACGCTCCAATATAAATAAGAGGATATTTTGGAAACAAGCGAAAGCCGGGGAAATGCGGAAGAGAATATGGGGAGGAGAGCTCGTTGGATCGGACACATTTGACCCCTCGTAGTTCATATAGATAGGTGCGACCATACGTGCCTTCGTTGATGTAGATATAGATAGAGTGTATGAAAGTAGGAGAGAAGAGGGTCGCCCGCCCGGAGTTAAAGCCTGTAAGATAGATGGTCCAGCTGGCGTTCCCTATACGTAACATTTCACTCCCATTTATGATATATCGCGTCCCTTCTAAAAACTGACTGATGTGTGCTTTGCTTCTCCCGAAATGTAATCCTCTCGGATCCTTCACTCCCTGCGCTTTTGCACCCCCCAAATTTCTATCAACTTCTCTTCGCGGTTTCTTCAAATCCGGCCTGGCAGCTGCTCAATCGCCTATTATATTATACTATCATCACTTTCATTATGTATATTTGTGCGCTCACCAACTCACTATAGCTTTCTCTAAACTGATCAAGATATTTAGTGATGGTATATGGGTGCGTATATGTAAAACAATATTTGTGACAATATGACGCTTGAGGTGTGTAATAGCATGACGATAAGTTTAGAGTATACGTCCGAGGAAACGCGTATACAGGCGAATATGAACAAACCGGGGGAGTACGCGAGAAACGGCGGAAAGAGGGGAAGAGAGACGAGGTGTATAATGAAGAAAGGCATGAGGAGCGAGAGAAAATTGGCGGAGCGGCGATCGAACGAAAGAGAGGAAGCGGGATATAGGAGCTGGAGCGCGGCGTTTGTTCGATTCGGAACGATCGGAAAGACTAATACCGCACAAACGGATCAGGGATGGCGGAGACTCAATTAAGCTCGAGGATATACGTGTACGACGAGGAAGAAAGCCCCTTTGGTATGGTAAATATGGGGGCAGGGCTACGTGCGAACGGAGCATTCTGTTTATTCATCGGCATGAATATAAACGAAACTGGATTGAGTTTCAATCAACTACATATCGAGCCCACGAGCCGTTTCCACTCGAGTCATCGCGCCGTTTAACCCTTAACCTTTTTTCCATCTCCACGTTTTTATCTCGGCTGAAATTTTTCAACCCTTTTTTCTTTTTTTCTTTTTTTTTTTAATTTTTCAACCTTTTTGACGAAAACGTCCAATCGCGGAGTGAACGTGATGTAATCTCCGAGCTTTTACAGCAAACGGATTAGAGAAAGTAATTGCTTTTGGATATACGTTTTCGGTGTTTAAAAGTATATAGCGCGCGTATGAAAATATTCACGATTGGATCTCTTGCGTGGGTGTGAACGTAATTTCATCCACGGATCGCTAAAATAATGTTGTATTTATAAAGTGAAATTGGACATGCGAATCCCATCGGAGCGTATCGAAAGCTGCACGAAAGTGTTATTAAATGCAAATAAAATTTGATTAAACCGAAGGCAAACCAATTTGAAACAGATGGAAATCCTTGATTTGTCGTTCGTTGCGATTTTTTTTCCTTCGCTGCGGAGTATCGTTCGATGCGAGGCGCGGGAAAGCGGAAACAGGCGATATCAAGCGGGAAATCGATCTTGGAAGCGTGTTTATTGAGCGACTACATCATGGAAGAGAATTATATGTCGTACGTGATTTCAACGTGGTTTGCTCAGCATGGTAGATATACACATCCGGAGATTATTACCAAATTACACGAGATTATCGCGCGCAACCATTTGAGCCAAAATCTCGAGGAAGTGCGCGCGGTGAATAATCCCGCGAATGATTTTCGAGGTTTCGGACACCCCCAGGGTGTACGTGAGTTATTCTCGCACAATATTCCACCGAGCACCGAACCTCTGCTCCCAGAGTCGATTTTCCCAATTTTCTCCAGTATGTCCGGCGTTTATTCCTACAAAAAATGAAAATTAAATTTGCTCCGACGAGCTCAGTTGTTTTTTTTTAACCGGCCAATCTTGGCGCATTTTATCATTTTAATACGGTCAAAAAATGTATAATATATTATTTTTCACAGCAAATGAAAAACGCAAATAATTTAGGAAAAAAAAAGTTTCATATACGATTTTTATTATAAAACTCTTTGTATAGAGTATTTTTCAAGGTGTGCTGTAACACGAAATGATATGAGTTATTGTACTTCCAACGTGTGATGCGTATAAAATTACATGGACACATTGAAAATTTTTTCGCAAGACTAGGTTGGACGAGCTTCGGGTTGAATTTGATAGAAACGACGTTAAGTCTCGAGTCAATAAAATTTCGCGACTTTCGTACGAGTTGATGCATTTTATTTAGCCTAAATTTTATTTCTCGGTGTCCCGAGAAAAGTTTAGCACGATCTTCTTGGCCGGATGACTCGGGGAGAGCTCGAGCGGCGAAATTCTCGTGGAGATAGAAGGAGAGCTTGCCGAGTTTGGCTCCGGGAGTGCCAGTAGAAATAGTAGATGTGTGAGTGGACGAGTAGATCGCTCGGGCATGGGTAAGACGTAGTGCAGCGGAGGTCGTAAAGAACAGTTGAAAGTTTCAGAAGGGTGTTTCCCCCAAGGTCTCGACGGTGAGCACGAGGCTCGAGGGTTATACAGCTTGGGATCACTGTCCACCCTGAATCTCGTATTTCACGGAACAAGCGGGTTAAACGCCAGAGAAGAGGAAGAAGAACGCTTTAAGGACCCGACCCCGTACATATACATTCCATTTTTTTATACCGCGTATAAAATCTCGAAATTTTCTCTATATCCCGCCATTCCTCAAAAATCTTGATTTACACCGATCATTTTTCACTAGACGATAAAATTTGTTAAAAAAATTTACTCGAGCGCCACTTTTTTTATAAATAGATGTATATTTATATAATTTATAAAAATGTTCCTCTGTACGCTTCATAACTTATTATTATATTCCAAAATAATGTAACACAGACCTTTAATAATTCATTTGGATAATAGACAAATACTATGTGTTATATATTTTTTTTGTTCAAATATATAACATTTTATTATACCCGCGTATGATAGAACATAATTGTTTAAAGTATAGAAAACACACACACACGCGCATGTATAATAGAAAATTGATCGGAATAACAAGTATTGCCGTTAAAAAAACATTCGTCAGTCTGACTCTTTCGTGCGTTCTCCACTTATCGTAGAATTGGCTGGCTCGTAAAGCTCGTATAGCGTAACGGTTATAAGTCGCGGTGAGCGCGTACATGACTGGATTACAGAAGGGATGAGCATTGGGAAGAGAGACCTCTTTCCCTCTCGGACTCCCCGCTCCCTCGTACGCGGACGAAGTATATCTGCACATAGTGTGCATTTCGCAGCGTCACGAGCCCACCTAGCCGCCGGCACTACTTAATATTGCAACGTATTACTCGCCAGTACCAGCAGGCTTATTCCCCTTGCCCCTCCGACGCCTCTCTCACCGGAGCCGTGTACACGTGCACGTACAATCGTGAATATATATATATATATATGCACCCGGCGAAATCGTACACACTACGTTCGGGCTCGTAGCAACGTTTTTCCACTCGTAGCACGAAATCTCCGGGTTTTATATTTCCACTGCGGCCCCGCCGTATAGGAGCTAGAGGGACCACGAAAAATGGGAAGAAAAAAAAAGGAAGAAAAAATGTATACAGGAGCAGCGTTCCACACGTAAAATGGACTCGCAAAAAGTCCGGAATTCTTCCCCTGAGAATCGAACTTCTATATGTATATACATATTGTACATATATGCGTATATTCGATTCCAAATTCTTGAGTGCCAAAAATTGTCGCCATATATGGGAAAAGAAATTTCGAGAAAATTTAATTGTCCAAATATGGACACTCACCCTGTTTTCTTTTATTGCAGTTTATACTAAATACTAAATACTATTCTATACTTATTTATACATACGCTAAGAAACATAAATAATATGTTGTCTAATAATAATTCCAGTGATTTCGACAATGTCACTCGAGTTTAAACGTTTGCAATAACTGTCAACCTGGCACAGGGACAATCGTTAAAAGTGTGTGAACTAAATTAGGAAAATCCATACTTCTCACATGGTATATATTATATGTATGTGGCCTGTTTACACGTTGGAAAATCTTCTGATATATTCGTGTACGCATCAGATAGAAGAATAAAAAATATTGTGTATCCAAAAGCACTTCAATAAACAGATTTAAAAGACAAACTTTTTTTTCTATATATGCATTGCAAAGCAACGCATGTCGTGTTCTTGTTAGCATTGTACAAAAATCCTCGCGAATTGTGAAAAACGTTGAAACTAGGCAGTAAAAAGTTTTAAGTTTCACGATAACTTTATGAAAACGAAAAATTATCAAAATTCCTTACACCTTCTCGGATTAACTTGCAAAATATTTATCCGAGTTTATAACAAAATTTTACTAATACTTTCATGGTAACTCTGACAGGATTGTATATTTTGTTCGAATTTTTTCGACGCTTTCGTATAATAAGGTACGCTGCAATTACTTTTTCTAAAAAGTTTTTAATTAACCGACTCGCGAATTCTTAACAATGTTATTATACGCATATACAAAATACATAAAGAAATTCGAAGCTCATATTTTTACGATGTTTCGGGAAGAAGCGTCCGAGAGAGTGCGGAGGGAAACGCAACTTTCCGAGTATACAAGAGCGCAAACGAGTGTGTAGGAAAAAAATATGAGACAGCTTGAAAATACGTTATCACCCTTGGGTTTAATTGTTAATTGTTGTCATAAAGAATTGCCTCATTTTCGGCGTATATAAACAAGGGAAAGTATCTCCTTGTTTTTTTTTTCGGGTGCTCTTTTTTACGAGGGTTCAGCCTAGCGTATACTATATTGTAGAAATTTTTCTTTTTCATCCAGCCGCAATGTTGAGACTCTTGGGCCGGGGGATCCTCACGCTTCTGCGGCTTTGTAGCCCCCCTCTCCTCCCCCACCTCTCTCTCTCTCTCTCTCTCTCTCTCTCTCCGTTTCTCTGGCTTCCCTTCTCACTGAGGAGAGTTTGCGGCGAGTGGTTAATTGGCCAGTGGTCTGTCGGGGGTTGTTTCTCCTCGATGTTCCTCTTGAACGTGTTAGTCCTGAGTAATGCGCTACTCTCTGAGCGAGGAGACTCCGAGGGTAACGGGGCTTAAGACGCCCTGTATATATAGTATATGTATATGTTTTGTGTGCTTCGGGAATCGGTGAGAGAATCGTCAAGGGCCACCGGGTCTTCCGCTATAGACGAGGAAACGATCCAACTAGTTCTCTCTCCGAACGACTCTCTTTTTCCAAATTAATTCATCCCCTCGGCGGTTCCCAATCAAAAATACATGTAGCGCTCTTTTTAAACAACGCAAAAATATACTGATAATTTTCTCGTGTATCTTTACTTGACGCGAAAATAATAGACTCCTCGGAAATCAGAATGGGTACATCAGAGGGAAAGGACTAAAAATCAAATGTATGGGCAAGATTATTAGACGTGTAGGAGAAGCGATAAAAATTCAAGAATACGAACAGAAATGTAGAATATGTAAGAAGGAGGATGTAGAGCACTTATTTATGTCGCAAAAAAGTAAAGAGGCAAGTAGAAAAGAAATAAGAGATTACGGAAAAAAGAATGAGCGGAGTAGATGGCACGAAAGTAAGCTATGTGTACTTACCAGAATATAAAATGAAGAAATTCGGTACTTGGGAATAATAAAGAAAGAATATGAAGAAAGATCAGATAATAGAAAAAGAATAAATGTGAATGAATGAATTAACGGTAAATATATAATAGTTATTAATTCGATCACACAGAGTTTTTAAGAAGTATACTCTTCATTTTACGTCTTGAGTGTAATGAAATTTTATACTTCTTTATACTTCTTTTGAAGTGAAAAACTGTATTTATTCTATAGTTCAAAAAGTAAAAGAAAAACACATTTTATCCACTATTATCTAATAAAAGTTCTATTAAAGTGTAAAACTGCATATTTTTCTTTCATCCTTATGATTTTTACCAATCAAAGTAAAGTGTTTTTGTTTTTTTGGCACGATCGTATATACGTATTTGAACACAACAGAATAAGGCCAACGTTAAATGTTTCTAAAAAAACCACCAACAACTCGTGTAAATAAAACTTATTATCGATATTATTAATACACTGTTCATCGCCAAGTTGGATAAACCAGATAAAAGCCAGTGCGCTGCTATATTGTTTACATTTATTCATTTCTCAATAGCATGTTTTTTAGCAGGGTCTTATTTTTCGTCGTGTGTATTGGTATGGAAATTGTTGAAAATCTCTTATGGATGGAAGCTTTTGGCAGGGAACGCGTTAGAAGGTGAATATTTGCAGGAATGAGTGCTGGGCGATAGTAGAAATCGCTAGGCTCAGCCGAGGGAGGGAGGCGGCCAGCTCCGTTTCTCACTTTCTCTCTGTCTCTTATCATATTCAAGCGACGAATCCCTCGACGAGCCTCGCAGATCCTATTTTATCTGCCCGAGGAATTCACATTGGTATTAGGCCGACAATTTCTATGGCTCGCCGAACTATTATCAAATACTATATATATATATACGTATATACTTCGAAATCCTCGTATATCATGGCTTCTTTAAATGAATTTTTCATGTATGTATACATGTCTTACACTGTGAGAAAATTAAATAACGTTGGCATTATTTATTCGTTCGTAAAGCAATTATTTTAAAAATAATATTTAATGCTCAAACGTTGGGGTATTCAAATAATGAACATGTATCTTTTATTTCAATATGCATTCAATCATAAGTATAACAGAATGACAAAATATGGTATATATGGAAATAAAAATATACCTATTGGAATAATTAATTTTTACTGCGCATTTAATGAATGATGTGAACAAATTCATTAGGGAATTATATTTAAAATTCACTGTGACCATCGTAATTCTTAAAAACAAGTAGAATTTCGTGGTGTGCATATCTTTGGAAAACAAAAAGCTCCAAAATTACAATGGTATATGTATTTCAAAAGTTCAGGTGTACTATTTCCGAGGGTTATTCTTTTTATACGTAGGATATAAAATTTATGATACAACACCCTTTCGCGCGCCTCTACGTGCTCGACCTTCCAATTGATGTTTATCCCATTATTTTATATCGATCCGGGTTCTCTCCATGTCCGCAATTTCCGAATTCTTTTTCAACGTTGTAACGTTCATATTTTATAAAATTTATAATAATTTCTTGAAATTTTTTTATTTATTTTAAGAGCCTATTCGATCGGAAATTTCCCGTAGATGACGAAAATGATAATTATTCGGGGCGAAATTCAAGAATTCATATTGAATGAGCCAAAAAACTGAATTTTCCATCACTTTTTTCAATTTTTCGATATGAATTCTTGGATTCCGCCTCGAATAAGTAGCATTTTCATTCTCTACAGGAAATTTCCGATCGAATAAGGTCTTAAAATCGATATAAAAAAATTCGAAAAATTTTGCTAATTTTTTAAGGTATACCCCTTTCCATTTTTTCAAAAATCTTCAAGGCGTCATAACTTTTTACAAAATGCATGTATTAACGTAATTCCAACGCCATTCGCTTCATTTTGCAAAAATCTTTAAGAATCACACCTAATAAAGTTCATTTCGTCAAGAGTATGGAAAGATATCGTAAATTGAAATTTTCATGGGTCCACAAGACCCAGTGTGACTCACTAAATTTCTTGAAATTTTTTTTTTCGATTTTGAGAGCCTATTCGATCGGAAATTTTCTGTAGATAACGAAAATGCTACTTATTCGAGACGAAATTCACGAATTCGTATTAAACAATCGAAAGAACTGGATTTTGGAACAGTTTTTTAATTACCGCGAGGGCGCAAAGCACCCGAGCCACTGTAACCTGCTACCTATATAGTATAAAATTTGTGGAAATAAATACATTATTGAGATACATACGATCGGCAGTGGTTTTATGGAGCATGGCAGGACACGAAATCTTTCGAATCAATATATAGAGTCAGCGATGGCTTATTGAAAATATGGGTGATATTTTATTCGAATGAGAGTGCGAGAACGCTTCGCTGCTCATCTCAATATTTACGGAAAAGAGAGAGAGGCTCGAGACATCGATCCTGCATCTCGATTATTGCCCAATGATGGATTCAGGGCTCGTTCGTTTTCTTTCGCGCAGCGGCGGAAGGATCGCGATGAAATCGAGGAAAGGAACGTGGGCGAGAATGTCTGAATAAAATAAAATGAAATAAAGAGAGTCGCTGAAAAAAGAAATCAACGACTACAGAGAGAGAGAGAGAGAGAGAGAGAGAGAGAAAGAGAGAAGAGAAAAAAAGAAAAAGAGGAAAAAACCATAAAATCGATCGTGTATGTCGTTGGGTGGAAAGAAAACGGAGTCGATCGTCTCTGGTCGTAGAGTCCGCGTCTTTTGGGACGGACTTCCAGGAAGTGAAGAGACTCATCTCTCTCTCTCTCTCTCTTTGCTCTTAGCCTTACTCGCTCTGTTCCGCTCATCTTTGTCTTACACACGCATACGAGAGTCGTTTTCTCGTTCGCTGGTGGACTTTGGCGCGGGAGGATCTGCCGTGGAAGAGAATATCGCGTCCTGGTCTACTACATGTATGTCACGTTCTGCTTCTGGATTACATTTATACCCCTCCGACCATTCTCCTTCCCCTCTCCCCGGGCGCCCTCTATAGCCTGGCTTCTTTGAGAAAGCAGAGGAGGGGCGAGAAAGGCGGCGGGCGGGGTGAACCCGTGGGACCGATGCGCCAATACGTGCCTATAATCTTCCAGCATATACTTTCTTTCTTTCGCCATTCCTGTCTTTTCACCTGCTCCCCGTTCCTTCCCTATCTTTATCCCGCCCGCCCGCTCGCCTTTTCTCGTCCGATAACCACCCTCTCCAATCATCAACTCGCGCGCGGCCGACTTTTCCCCTCCCGCGCGGCTTATTTTCACCTTTTTCTCTGATGCTTATATAGACTCTCGCACACGCTTTGACGCCGAACGACCGAATTCCACGCACTTCATCAGTCTTGCTCACATTAATCACGACTGTTGTTTAAAAAGCAGGCACTTATTCCAATCCGCGTAAAGGTTAAATAATAATGATAAAACGCATTGTATGTCTATATTTTAAAAATATTTAAGCGGGCCTATTATGGCAAATAAATACTTGAATTTTTAATTTATTTTCTATTTTATGTAATGCGTATATATACAGAAATTTATATTTTACACTAGGAGCTTCATGTTCTCGGAGTGAACGTGATATTTGTAGAACTTCAATAATTTTCATAAAAAATATACTATATGTTAAAAATAACATTTTGGCATATAATAAATTAGCTTTCAAGGGAATTATCAATTTTTTTTATTCCGTTGGTTCTATCGTTCAATGATGATACTATACCAAACAAACAAATAAAGAAAAACAAGTTTCAAGTGAACCTGTATATAATGACTATTGGAAACTTCTCTTTAAACTTTTCAATACACATTACAATTTTGTATAAAAGTATATTACTTGGCATCAAGACATTATATGCTGTGTTTCTCGATACCTTTTTGGTTTCAAATCTATTGATACAGTTTCACCTTATGTAATGTTTGATAATGATCAAAAAATGAGTCTAAGAATTACAACGTTATGAAAATTCTTTAATGGCGAAAATGAGTTTTGAATTTCTATTTTCTTACTTGTCGTCTGGCACTGCAAATTTCAACATATAACATTATTTTCTGTGGATTGAAAGATAAAGGAGAAGAGATAAAGAAGGGACGATCTGCCACAGCAAGGTAAAATAAGGGGGAGTTCACTCTCCGCCTAACGCGTAGCCTTAACTTTTCCTTAACCTTGTTTTGCGAGGCTCGTTCCATTTTAGCATCAATTCCGATACTCCAGCATTACAGGACTAACTTCCGAATGTCCTATCAAGCGCGTTGCTTACTGGCCCCTTTCCCGACACGTACGCCCTCTCTCGTTACGTGCCCGAATATAGACTCACAGTTCTTCTACACATCGAGCATCCTTTCCACCTTTTTTTTTTTCGCTTCCTGCAACTCCACTGTCTTTTCACGTTCCGCTTCGTAAGTCGATCGAGGGAATTCTCTAGGGGGATTTTTTCTTTCGACGAGATCTCGGCCTCCAAAACCGCTGCAAAGTCATTAAAACAGTTGAGTTGAATTCTTCAGCTTCGAACGTCTTGTTTCCTCATCCCACTGTATTTTGAACTGATGAAAAATCATCTGCGTGAGAGTATAAATACGGTTAAGCGGGGCTAGTTTGGTGTACGGCTAGTGTATATTATTAGATACATTTATAAAAATGATAATTCGCATTGCAACACTTGAGATAAACAAAAAAGAAGATGATGGTGAGAAGAATACATTGCGCGCGACCACACAAACTGCAAATGCGTTTCTTCTCTTTTTTTCAAAAAAAGATGAATAATATAGGTTTTAAATATATGAGGTTTAATAATAAATAATAAAAGTCAAAAGTCTGATGCATGCTTACTTGAAAAATGATGCCAAATTGTATATCAATTCGTCGAATTAGTTCCTCGGCTCAACACGTATTTTTTAACACTTTGCGCGATATTCGCAATCGAATGCGTGATTTTTTGACGCTTCGATAAGGCGCGTAGATTATCGAAACATTCAATTATCGAAAATAGGACATACTTTGGACGTAAACAAAAAACGTTTATATACATGAAATATTTTCATCACGCTGACTTTCCAGCAAAAAAATTAATAACAACGCGTCACACTGCGGATACTACGAATCGTCGAAAATTCTCTCACGCAAAACCTTCTCTGGGTATAATAACGATATATAAGCTTATAATGGAGCTATTCGAAGCCAGGCGGAAACAAAAAGTGCCAGAGGTCACGAATTGATATCGTTCGAAATTTAATTACATTTCCTCGATATACACGTTCACTTATGAATATTTATTGTATTTATTGTATATATATACCCAGTTTATCTATATACATTCATATATTTCGACATTTTCAGGATTAATTTTTAACTAGATGAAATATTTTCTATACAGGCAGATTGAGCAATCATCGTATCGCAAAAATCGTGAAAGAACATAATTTCCACTTTTACAGTAAAGAGACGGAAATCGCGACAATAATGGCGGAATTAACCTTTCGTGTGTACGCTGCAGTATTTTTCATAGCGTGTATACTGGATCTTTTATGGAATATAGTCGATTTTTTAGTGTTCTACAGACTTCAAAATTTTGACAAATTTCTTCAAGTGTCTACTATAATAGCTCATTAGTTGCAAAAATTAAAAATCGTTGTTGAACATGGCTAAATAAAACAACAATTTAAGATTTTTTTTTATTATAATGAGATACATTTTTGTCTTCAATTTGCGTGTATATTTTTGTAAATGTATACATGTACTTGCAACTTTATGTATATAGTTTTTAATACGATATTTGTCAATTGATTAATCAATTAACATCAGCGTTGAGGCTTGGCCAATGGCTTTCATCATGATTCTAATAGCGACAAATATTGTTTTATCCAGTACAATTTTTATAAAATGCTTAAAAAAAAACACTAAAAAAGGTACTCAATAGAAATTGAGTGAAACAATTGCTTGCTATTTTCGTCGGTATTTAAATATATAACTCATTTTGCGAACTTCTCCGAGAATAGCTGTATATATGAAATTTTAATTTTTTACTTTCCACAAGCGAAAATATCACGCATAACTAACATTTCACCTCAAGATCTAATAATATTCCGCGGAATCCGTATCCCGATAAAATTTCAAGTAGAATATCGCTATAAATTCGAATTAGAGCTTTCACTGAAGAAATAATTTACAATTTTGCGCATCGTCGAACCGATCTCGTTTCGTGGCTGCATACCGAAAGTAAATTGAATTAGCTGGGTTCACCGCGCACACAACGTTGTAATTCACACCTACGTATATATGTATATGTATGTGTGTACAAAATACTTTTGATGGGAAACATTTTTAGACTTTATTAAGCACAAGCGAGTATATGCGAAGTTTGTGAGTTGATTTGCGTGCAATAAGCAGTACACTCGAATCTCATCGTGAGAAATTTACCGAATATCAAAATATAATTATATATTCATGCTGCGAATACCACACTGAATACCACTGATGCGATGTAAACATTTTCTCTCTCATTATTTTCCGTTTTAATATATTAAAAAATGTAAGAATTTCAACCAGGAATTTCATGCGAGCGATATAAATGATTACTCTTGCAAATATTTTCGATGAATTTTTCGCAGTCTTTGTTTTTAATAAGTAAAAGCGCACGATACGTGCGAAAGAGTCTGAAAAAGTTTTCAGATATTTTTGAATTTTATTTGAAAAACTCGTATCTAAAAAGCGGAATCGTATATAAGTTGAACGTGACCTGGATCGTTAAAATATTTTCACAAATTGATATCTTAACCAATATTTGATTATTATAGTCATGATGGAAAGGGAGTAAGCTGAAAAAAGCAATATTAAAATTTCTCTCGCATCATTTAGGTATGAGAACGAGGGGAATATTAGCGATTTATTTTAACAATCAGTGTACTAATTGGACATTCGGTACATAGAGCATGCGATTCGACTTGAGATTGAAGTACGCGCTCGTGCAACCTTCAAAGCATCGCCGTTTCATCTGGGGCTAGAGATTGCACGTGTACGCGCGAGCAAGCACACTCGATATATTTTTCTCCCGCCAAGTGTTTCAGCGTCAGAAGTTTCCACCGTGCTTTATATACACTATATATGCACGATGCGTATACATATACCGCGAGCGGTTCAACGAAATTCGTTCAGATCGCTAATTACGAAATAGCTGGCCTCGAAATAATTTCACAGCGTGTTCCCGTGCAGAATCGGGCGGACGGGACCGGAGGTAAAAGTCTACGTACCGTTAATTCCGCGAATTCCTTCCTACCTTGGCTCGCAATAAATCGAAGATTGGGGAGGTGCGGAGGTCGTGTCGCTCCGCGCCGGAAAGTCCATCGAAATGAGGATTCATTATATATAGACCTATATAATATATACTATATTTATGCGCGTTCATAGTTGAAGAAATAATGGATACATTTGAAAGCAGCAGGTCGCTAGCACCGCGCACACGGAGTGCATCGGAGCGGGGATGAGAGCTTGTATAAATTTGGCATGGTGGCAATTTCGATTTTTCTGCTGAGGATGGCGGCCGACCGTCCATCTTAATATATCGAACACGCGCGACGGACGCGACGGGAAAAGCTTCTATAGAGCAGAACGAGAGAGGGACTTTTGTTTAGGAGATAAGGGGAAATAAAAGAGGAAGCAAGCGCGCAGAGATACAATAAGGCGTGTGTATCGAGACGGGATATGCCCAGCGGAATTCGAGCGAAATTCAACATCGAAAGTTATTTCCGTGGGCCGCTGTCGACTCGAGACCTCTTTGCATTTATTATTTATCAGCGATCCTCGATTGATGTACAAGCGGTAGTTAACCGATACGCCCCCCCCCCACCCCAGCATTTCCTTCATCCCCCTGCTCTATACTATACTCTGTGCTGCTTCGAAGGCAAACGGCGAGAGAGAAGCCCATCAGCCGGACGCCCAGATAAATGTAAGCCTTGACTGCTCCAGCATCAGCCCGGCAGCTCTCATCCTCGCTACCCGCGCAACCTATCTATATACAAACCCCCCATGTACAGCCTCTTCCCCAAAAATAGTCCAATCGACCGTCAATTCCACATTTTTTCTCGTCTTCGCGCCTCATGCGCACCATCTCTAACATTTTATACCGGTTCAACACAATAATACATCATGCAACATTGTTGGATCTTTGTACTGAAAACTGAAAAAAAAAAATTATATTTTTCAGCTCTCGACGATTATTCTTTCGAAAGAGAGCCTGTATACGAGTGGGAACAACAATTCGCCGCGTTCGTTGGCCCATAAAAGTTGTACGTATCCTAGGGATCTCCTTCTCAATGTTGTATATCACTCAAGACGTCTGACAAGGATATTTTCGCCCACCCATGCTGTACGCAAACGGTCCATATTTTACTCGTAAAAGGCGGCACACAACTTGGCACTATCGCCGCGGTGAAAAACTTTTACCCGTGTGCTAAAGGATGAAAATACATAAAAAAATGTTTTTGTGAAAAATCGACACACACTCTCTGGATACACGTTTCGATGGCAAACCGGTCGAATATCGGAATAAATATATAGAGTGTGTGTTTGAGGAAAAAAAAACTTGAACCGAAGTTAGTGCAAATATGTCGCTCTTATGTAGTGTGTACATAGTATGCGAGCATCTACAAAATAAATGCTTAACCTTTCGAGGAATAGAAACGTCTATGCTCCGTATACGCGGTGTAGATTAGCTGTGTGTATAATATATACAACAGGAGTGTGTGCCTCGTAGATACACAGCAGAGAGAGAGAGAGAGAGAGGGAGTATCTCGTCGTAAACCCCGAGTCCTCACAAGTTGGCAAATTCTCTTTGATGCCGCACCAGAACCAATAATCTTCTCCTGAGCTTCCTGACCAATGGAGAGCACACACCGCGCGAGTATCTCACGATTTTCCATTCACGCATGAGGCATTCTCGACAGCTCAACCGAGTGTTATTTCGCAGAACGTGATGATCGAAGAACGCCAAAGCGGACGAATAGAGCGATGGGAAGATATACTTATGGATTATTTGACAGGGAGCGGCGAGGCCGCGCGCATTCACGAACTATCCCGCGAATCGAGCAAATAATCGTCGTGGTAACTGCTGCTTGGAATTATCCGAGAGATCAATTATCAGATTATCATCGGTTTAGTTCGCGACGCTCCACTCCGGGCCGTGAGAGATTTCCAGATGCATCGGCAAACGCCAGCTCGAAAGGAAATAAAATGAGCATTTCCCATATATCGGGGGCGGGTGCTATATATCGTCCAAAAATATAACTCCAAAGTGATAACTCGGACGTGAAATCATCATTTTAACAATTCACAAATTCATTTATTAATTTTTACAAAGCGATATGCACTATGAAAAATGTATAAAGCTTCTAATACGTTTTTAATACCACATTCCTATATTTAAAAAATACATGAATAAGCCTCTACTCGATTCATCGGAATAGAGCGCATTATGCGGAGCGCATTTTAATTTTTGGCTAATCTCTACTTATTAAAAAAAAAAATTCAACGCGTACTGCTTCGAAAATAATAATATTGGTGTTTGAATAATTCATTTCGTCTTGCAAAAATTGTCAGGAATTACCCGGTATAAAGTCGATTTCGTCGAGGAAACGAAAAGATATGGCCACTTGAAATTTTGAGATTATTTTCCTATTTTCGATTCTCGAGGAATCAGGCTGGGAGGTCCTCGAACGCGCTACATTTTCTCAGCTCATGTTTTAATTATTAATTATCTAAAATCGATGGTTTTTTAAAATGTTCGTTTACCATATTTAACATGTACTCATTAGATTAACACATGTGAGATATTATATGGGAAAAAAATGCTTATATGGAATAAAAGGTATATTACTGTTGTTCTTGAAAAAGTATTTTGTTCGGAAACAAAGTCAGTGACTTTAATGAGGACGTTTATTAGACTTTTGTGATTAATGCGGAACGAGGGCAAAAGCGGAGGATTTTGGTGGCTTCTTTTATCGGCAGATTAGTTAATTTTGCTCCACTATGGCACGTACGTGAGCAACGCACGAGGCGAACGGACGGTCCCGGGATCCCTAACGTAATTAGCTAGACAATAGGAAACGGCTAGCGGCTATCGGATACTCTCTGTTCGTTCTTCCATACTCGGTTCTACCCTCTGCGTGTAGAGGGGCGCTTCTCGCGTTGTTACATCTATCCAATCTCTCTTAACGTGTAGACCATTCTTGCCCGTAAACCCTTTCAATTTTAACGAGCCCGATACGTGATATTCTTCAACGCGACAGCGCTATCGTTCCGTATGCATCCAAACTCCATTATTTATTATTTTTAGTTAAAATAATTAAAGTCGTAGAAACAAACGTTGCAATGAAAGAAATCGTAGACAAACATCGTACCATTTTGTTAATATATTGCAATAGATATAAACATTTAATTAAATACTTACTTTAATTATACCATACTATGTACAACTTCCACGACTAATTTTTCATGTACCTTTGTAAATCATCAAAAATATTATAATACAATAAGAAATTCTTTAACAAAAACTATGAAGTGAATAACATTCAGAAAGTGCTCTCCTTATATAACGTAGATGAGAAATTATACTTGCCGTGTTCAGATACGTACTGGCACAATATATTCAACTTTTTTTCTTTCAATTTGAGAGCGCATCAAGATTTTTCTCGTATTGAAACTTTTCGTCGTATCTCAGGATTCATTGAAAATTAGCATCCCCCGGGCTTTTTTTTTAATATTCAAACTCATAGCCGACAGTGCCCTGGAAAATCAGAGAAAAGTCACAGAGAGGGCTTCCCGCGAGGAAGCACGGAGTTACAATTTCTCTCTCTCTCTCTCTCTCTCTCTCTTCTTGTTATCTATGAAGAAAGTTTGCCAGTCGAGCCATTGGGCGACCCACTTTTTTTTCCGATACGCAAAAATTTTCATCGAACATTTCTAGCGCGATAAAGAGGGGGAGGGGGGGGGGATGAGAAAGAGGAGAGAGGAAATTGCTCGAGATATTGCGCACGTACATGTGTATGCCCAAAGAATGGGCTGTGTGTTCCGAATTCGGCTTGTTTCGCACATTCTACGCGCCGCGCCGCGCCGGTGTATAAAAGTATATAGGCGAAATGCGCGCGCGGAACAGGAGCCGATGAAGCAGCCAAGGTGTGCGCACTCCAGATAATCCAAAAACTTTTGCTACTTGGACTTCTGTACAGTTTGCACACGGAGTGGCATATCCACGCTGATACAGAAAAGAGAAGCCCCGGATTCTCTCCTCCTCGCTGTTTTTCTCTTCTATTCATTCCGTAATCTACACAGTGTCCCGGAAAAACAATGTTCAAACAATGGGCGAACAGAGGTTCGTCAGAAATGTCTCAGATGGAAAGTTCTTTGCCGTTATTTCTCCATTTGAACAAAACTCGCAAAGAGTGGTGCCAACGCCATCAAGATGCCTACTGCTTTTATTCGTTTATCTCGATGACTCTTGCTACCTGTATATAACACTATTCAAAATGGGCTGCGTCTAATTGAATAATGCTTCGAAACTTTTCGATCAAATATTTCGTTGGGAATATTATTTTATTGCTCGGAGGGTCGACTTTTTGGACACCGCGTGTGCGTGGCTGTACAGCGAGAAACCTCCGAACCTCCCAAGTACGTAAACTTATCTTTTCAAGTTTGCCTCCAAGTTTTACCCGCAGCTGTGAAAGCCGAGAGTGATGACAAATACTCTCAGGATTTGCCGTCATTCTTTCTTTTCCTCCCTGCTCGCTTTGAATGCAATAAAAAAATGTCGTTAATATGCTCATGAATAAATATTTGACAATGAGAGAGAAAAGGGAAAACGGGTTTCTGTGTCACTGAACAAATTAATTTATTTGAAAATAAGAAAAGAAGTAAAAACGCTGAAACTTGGACCGGTTTTGTCTGCGAAGTTGCTCGACTTATTTTTTTTTTTTTTTATTAAAAACTTTTGTCATTTCTACCATTTCGTTTTACATATACACAATTGAACGTATACACAGTTCCAAACAGAAATGTTTGCGCCAACTGTATATATAAATATCGTATCAAGTGTGCAAGCTGCAACTCTATTGCTATATCGTCGTCAGTGGAAATAAATTTAATTACAATGGAAAATTGATTTTGAGCTTTAGATGCGAGTACCGAATTGCTTATTAAATTATGTCGTGAGAAATTGTATATTGATGAGTTATTTTTACTGTTTTGCTTTCGCAATAAAATTATAGGAGGGTAAAGCGAGAAAAAAAATACGGTACGTGTATAAAACATTTCGGTCAACAGGCTGCTCGACTCTTGTTATACACTCTGTTTAGGGGATGGTCATTATATACACATATATATTATATATACATGCGATCCTCATCTCTAAAGGATTTCATATAAATGATAATGCACGATAGCTCGTGCCCATTAGTTCAGGGTCTTGTCTCTTTCTCTCTCTCGCTCTCCCTCTTTTGCTCGATTATGGGGATTTTCTTCAAAGGAATTACAAATTTCAACAAGTCTGTGATTGGCTGGGTAAAAGATATACATTATATATGTAGTTATTCCTATCAAAAAAATTCATTGCAATACGAAGAATCGAGTTTGAAATTTTCTCTTGTTCCTCGGGGGCGATCATCAATTTTCTTTTCGTTATGTATCAAAATCCAAAAGCTACATACTAAAAGAGCAGAGTCACTAAATTTGACTCCCGTGCATCTTAACAGAGCTTCTCAGATTTAATTTTCATTATTGACAAAAAACGATCAATCATGGCCTGTAATTAATAATTGAGAGTCTTAATAATCGATATATCCAGCGGAATATAAATGAGCCTGCTGAGATAAGAAAAATGGATGAGAAGGAGTTTGAAAGGATTTTCTCGCTTCCGGGTAAGAACAAAGTCTAATGAGTGAATGAAAAATTCAATGTGAGGATGTAAAAAGTTTGCTGATTGCGATGAGGAGCAGGCTTTTCGTATTGTATAAAGGTTCGAGGAGAACACGATAACTCGCGGGCGAGAGTGAGAAAAGTCCATTAAGGTCAGCGATAGCGTCATTTTGCGAAGTTGAAGTACACGTTGTCACTCGATGAAAGTCTATATTGCGCCTCGTCGAGACAATACTCGCTTCGAGGATCCTCGAGGTAACATCCCTTATCAAAAGGTGCACTCACGCCGAGAGAATAATAATTCAGACAATAAGAAAAACAAGAAAAGCATCCACAAAAGAGTTACACTTATTTGAGATAAATGTTATCTTTAATCTCTGATCTTCCTTTTTCTGCAAATATATTACAACTTGTACAAATTTTAATTTATTTTTTACTATATAAAGTGTTATATACGATGTCGCCGGTGTACCGAGTCTGCAAGTCGATCATTTTTAATTAATTTTTTTTAATAATCCCGAAATTCCGATTATTTCGCGTGGAATGTCCTATAAATGTTGATTTACGCTGAAGCTTTTGATCGCACCGAGAATTCAGGGGAAACGCGGGAGAATCCTGTCAAAGGGCAGTACTCGATAACATATTCATAAGTTTGGCGCGAGGGTGCCACTTTGTTGTGCCGACGCTATTTTCTCCGAACGTACGCAGACAAATATTCTAAATAACTCTGTAAATACATATATATCTATACCATATATAGAAATATGTGCTTGACATAGACGCCTGTGGATACTTGAAAAACATTGCAACTATTGAAGTTTGGAGGATGCGCCTTTCTTCTGAAATTATTTTTCAACTCATTTTCAATGCTCTCTAGATTTTTTCATCATTTTTATCCGTTCACGTTTCTCTCGAATAAAACAATATTTGGAAATTTCTCTCTCAAAGTTATAATTACTTCAAACTATGGAATTTAAGCAATCTCCGCACGCTTATTAAATATCGCGGTGGACATTTAAAAAACCATATACTATATTGAATCTGTTCAAATTTTTCGATAGGACTGTATTTCAAAAGGGTGACTTTTTTATTTTGTCGGGTGAAATGGCTGAAAAACGAGTTAAGAATGAATTTTAGCAGGCCAACTTGTCTTATTGATGTGTTCGTATACGATTCGTGTTTGGCTGAAAAATGAATTTAGTGAAAAATGTAAAAAAAAAGAATATAGACAAACAATGCATGGAAAATGAACGGAACGGATGAGGTGTCGGGAAGTGCGTGTACACTGGCGAAAATCTACGTAGATTGATACAGGAATATATGTTATCACGGGGGTCACAATTTTGTCCTGTCCGTCCTTTCATCCTCAGCGATGCAACCGAGTCTGTTCGCTCGTTTGCCAAACAAAATGCTGTCACAATATTTGTCCGATACGATTACACGTTATGAGGTTACGTCAATATTTTCCCGCCGCCTTTTCCGCTCTCCTTCTCCCTCCTCTTTTGCGCTCTCTTCAAATACTTGTTTATTATAACAAGTTCTTCCTCTTTTGTCCGTCGTATCTAGAGCTCGTGCAAATTCCATACTCGTTCATCTCTGATGATCGATTACCGAGGCGCATTTAAACTTTTCACCGTGTGCGCGTTCGATTTATATTCATCAACAGTATGATTATACGTATGATTATTATTGAAGAGGGATTTGCATATGTTTCAAAAAAATTAATCATATGAAATATTTATAATTAACTGTAGAATATACGAATAAAAATACATACAAAAAAATGTACTTTTATTAACATATATGATTCTACCAAAGATTATACGAAATAAAATTACGATTTTTTGGTTACAATAAATTAAGTATATCACTTAATAAAAATTAAGGATCGCCTTAATTTTAATGTACGAGCATCAACGCGGCCACATTTTTCCTTTTTGAATTGATATTTTGCGATTCTTCTACGCGCATATTTCATATAACCTCGCATAATACGCTCTATTTCTGGGAATTGATCATAAGCTTCGTGTGTCTTTTTTAAAATAGAATATTTGACAGCAAAATTTCCTGTAGATATGTTACTTATACGGGGCGCAATCCATGTATTCATTCATTGAAAAAACTGATCGAAAAGTCAATTTTTTTACTCATTCAATATGAGTTATTCGATTGCACTCTGAACGATTGGCATTTTCGTTATCTAAGGAATATTTCCGATCGAATCAGCTCTTAAAATTGAAAATTTTTTTTTTTTTCATTTTGTGAATTTTTTTTGAGCACACTGGGTCTCGTAGACCCATGAATATTTCAATTAGCGATGTCTTACCTTTATCTTGATGAAATCAGCTTTATTGAGGGTGATTCATAGACACGAAACGAATCTGCCTAATTTTCTGCTTAATTCCGTCCCGTGAGCCTTATTGCACTTTATTCACCGCAGCACGATACAAATAAGTCCAATTATTCTATGGAAAAACCACTTTTTAAAAACCGTTCGTTCGAATTTAATAGCCTTAAAGAAGACTACATATAATGCTTAATATAATGGAAATTATACTGATGTGGGAGAATAAAATAGTGGAATCGAGATTATTTGCATCAATAATTGTACAGCAGCTTCATCCACACAGACATTTTAAAAAAAGTATTTCGAAACAATATTATAAATTTAAAACACTATAAACTATTCACTTTTCGTATTATTAAAGATGACTGGAACTGATACTCGATTGAATTTGTCGCGAATCACTGCGAAATGTTTTTCAGTAATGAACTATCTGGTGAGACCCGACACGTCTTACCCCGACACTGTATAACAGCCTACTGATTCAAAATTGTGTCATAAAACCGAACAATTAAGGCCTTAATTGCTTTTTCACTCGACCTCGACCGATCACCATGGAAACAATAATGACCGAGGGATTAACGAAAATTTGAAAATTTTTTTTCCTCGTTAAGCTTGACGAATTTTCTCTCTTTGTTTTTTTTTAAATGTATACACTCCTATTTAAGTGAACTATTCAGATACATTTGTACAGGTATACTTGAAATATAAATACAATAGAAAATTGTGTTGCAAGTTCTTTTCACATGAGCTGAGAAAATGAAGCGTGTTCGAGGACGAGAATCGAAAATAGGAAAATAATCTCAAAATTTCAAGTGGCGATATCTTTTCGTGTTCTCGACGATATTGACTTTATGATGGGAATTTTTGCAAATTTTTGCAAGACGAAATGAATGATTCAAACATCAAGGTCGTTATTTCCAATACTGCAGCTCGTTGAATTTTTTTTTCGAGTAGAGATTAGCTAAAAGTTAATGCGCTCTATTTCGATTAAACGATTAGAGGCCTCATTGGATATTTTTTAATATTGGATATACATATATGAAATATGATTTAAATATCTTCGATTCCGACTTATTACCGGCGGAGGTCCTGTATAGTTTATTTATAGGCATGTATCGATGCCGCATAGTGTGGAAATGGTTAATAAAACGGGGAACAGGAATAATGGCGAGGCCTGCGAAATCAATTGGCAGCCGATGCTGGGGCTCGTTTCGATATCTATTGCGCGCACACATCGTCCCGTTTGCCTCCCTGTACGAAATTATTCAAATTTCTTGGAGATCTGAGCCCCGTGGGAATTTCCCCAGCCACTTTGTTCAACACACACTTTCCAATTCACGAGTGTACGCAGACGCGCACGCGTCTTCCATTTGTACGTACGGCTTATGCGTTACATATTTAATGTATACGAGAGTGTATGGTTTTGGTAGTCCGACACTCGAAAGTTGTCCGGAATCGAGGAGGCAACCAACTGACGCCGCGCCTTTTATTCCTCCCTGCTCTCTGGCCTATTTCCAGCCTCTGCTCCTCTCGTGTGCTCTGAACACCAACACTCCTGAGCCCCCGATAATAAAGAGTGAACTCCCCCAAAAGAGAGAAATCAAGGAAAGCCCCGAGCAAAGAGCTGTTGCGATCCACTCAGTCTCTTTCAGTCTCTTTCCTCTATCATCTGCTATTTTTCCATAGCCAAGGTTATTACTTCTTTCGACGTTCACCAATTTTTTAAAAATTATACGTTTTTCCAGACTTCATAGTTAATATCCAATTGGAACATAAATAATTCAACATTTTCGTATCAGGACTGCTTTTATTATATTCACGCATTTATCAGAGGTTTTGCATTATCTATAAATACAACATGTACTTTAAATATTTCAAACAGTCCAAAAGTTTTTCATCAATTTTGAAACAAAAAGATGAACTTACAAAAGACAATTATTGTTTACCATAGAGTTATTAAAATCGAAAAAAAGTACGTGCACTATATACTGCTGTACAATAAATCCAAGATTTTATTGAGCTAAAAAAATATGAAGCTGCGGGATAACTCGTATATGTATATTAGAAAGTGTAGAAGTTAGTATAGGAATATTGCTGGTTAGCCGATGAGCATTGGATTTGGAATTTGCTTTGATTAAACTCAAAGCTTTGTGGGGATATACGCGGTAAGTAGGGGATAATACAATTATGGTCTCCTCAGAAAAGGCGATTCATACGATTATAATTTACCTTCATGCACTAAGGTAAGTTCGTTTAATCATAAATTGCATATTATTTTATGATTATAAATACTAATATTTTTTAAATTCATCTATATAAGTATATAAGAGAAAGGGAAAGTAAGAACACTCTCTTTATTGAGACTAATGATTATTTTTTCAAATATTTTTAATTTTTTTTGCATGGCATTTACAGGCGATAGAATTTTAAGAAAGAAAAACATAACGAATAGTCAACAAAACAACCAACGGAGACAAAATTTTTATCGTCGGCATTTTTTCATTCTCATCGCTACACCGTAATATTTTATTCAGCGTCAATTTACATGAGACTTAAAAATTTCAAATAATCATGAGAAAACGTGGTCAGCAAAGATTCATCAAACATATGGGTTAATGCGAACATAGCGTGTTCGTGCACTCATGTGCTTTTTTAAACTATTTACTCACAGATACGCAGGAACTTTTCATAAAAAATTGTGATATTAAAATGTGTAATAAAATGTTGAATTTCGCTACGTCATTCGACTTAATAATCGTAAATGTAAATTATAGAAAATGTTCACAATGTTTTTAAACTAAAATTCTTTAGAAAAGAAAAAGGTGATGTGAATTTTGATGAACATTCGCGCTTATCAGAGATATCCATTTATCACTCGGCGGAATACATCTAAACGGATTACATTATTCAATAGCGTTGCTCTTTCGTATGTTATACACTTATGTACAGGAACGTAATACGAACTTGACAATGACTGATATTAGCCGAAAGTTCGTATATTTGTATATTTTTATATATAATATAGTATTTCATTAATTTACCTAAAATTTGGAAAGCTGATTTAAAAGAGACGAACTCTCGGCTAATATCGTGATTGCAAGTATTTCTATATAATTAACTGTTTGCACGCATATTTTGTGACACCGTTCTTATTCTATCGTATATGTATAATTTAACAATATAATAATATACTTAACTTATATATTTATTTGTTTAGTCTTAATTATATAGAAATATTGAGTCGCGACTTTTGAAAATAGTCGATATCTCGAAGTGACGATGAACGATAACGAGGCTTTAAGCGGTCGCACCAAATATAGGGAATAACTGAAAATTTTCGGTCTATGAAATGCGTCGATACGGCTAACTTTTGACAATGGCCGGAGCTCGGCCATTGTGTGTTTCTCATTCGGATTATCGTCCGGCTACATCTCTCGTCCACTCGAAATTTCACCTCCTATTAATAATTACGTTAAACCGGACGATTCTCCGCGCTCGTCCAGCCCAATATTCCGTTTCGCCGAATTTCCCTCGCATCCTTCTCTCCCTCCCTCCCTCCCTCTCTCTCTTTCATTCTCTCGAATATCGTGTATTAATTATTAATTATATTTTATGCAGAGACAATGGGCGTTCCCGCACATTGTTACGTTTGGCACTTTTCACGCACACTATATTACTCATCCCCGCGCAATTATTTATTCTCACACTTTACGACCATCCCTCGCTTTTTGTATTTATTCATTTATATACAACATTATTACGTCAATGCTAATCGTCAATCAGACTCTATAGACTATATAGTTTTTTTCTTTACGATTAACAGACAAAATATTCACATTGATACACTATCTCATCCCTTTTACGCATTTCAAGCCAAAAATGATGTGTGATTTGCGTATGACACAAGTTTGTTATCGATCGACCTCGTTCGCAGTTTCGTAGAATAAAAATAATGGGATACGGTAACTCGTACATTTGCGATTCCAATTACTTAGTCTCTTATTCGCAATAATAATATGGATAATTATTTATACACGTAATCAAAATCAAATTTATACATTGAGCTATTTACAGTTTTTCTTTGTCTGTTTATTATCGGTATTCCATATATTATATCGACCTATTTCGTATTACAATTATTGTTATCGTTAAAGCTACTTTTATTATTTTGTTATTAAGTATTACTATGACAGTGTCCCGAAAGTTGAAGCCGATAAGGCGTGAAAATTGAATAATTCTCGACGAAACTTTGACAATAAATGTACGTCCCGCAAGTGTTTTTTGATTCATCATACATATATGTGTATGGATGTAGAAAACTCGTATCATCGAGAACTCTTCAGGTTTTGCTCGGGTCGATCAACGCCCGAGAACTTTACGTCACAGAATTCGATTATTTCTCGTGTATCAGTCTCTACGTCTCAATCAACATTCGCTTCCAGGACATCCGGTATTACTAGTTGTATTGTTATATATAAATTTCAATATCATCAGCATTTAATAATAACTGGGGGGTTTTTAAACTCTTATTACTTGACGTTTTGCTTCATTATCGGTGACCTAACGACGGAATGGATGTGCACTATTCTCTCATTTCGATTGCGAATTTTCAAAACCGTTACGTTTTTTTTTTATTTGCCGAACGCTCGCGTTGTGTCATGTACGAATTCTCGCCGTGGAAAACACGCTTTTTCATCACCAAATCCGCCGCTTGTTATTAATTTATCAAAAGTTACGAGCCTCGTACTTTTCAAGCATCGAAAACGCATTTATGTTTTTTAATTTATTTATTTCACCGAAGTTTTCCATTAAAACTTGTACCGTTTCCTCGCTCATTTATTTTCCGCTTTCGCTCTTGAGCGTCACAATTTTGTGCTAACCACGTTTTTTCTCTCTCTCTCTCTCTCTCTTTCGTACTTTTCATTCGTCCAAAATTCGATACGATAAGTAGATTAAAAGTAAGCAATAATACTTTCAACTTGTTCTCACGTATACGTGAATTTTCATCGTTATAATAATTTTACTTTACGCTTTCGTTCACTTTTTTTTTTCATTTCTCGTACAGTTAGCGCTGAATTTTTTACCTTTAACTTCCATTCTACGATGAATTACAAATTTACCTAGCAAATATCGAAATTAATTTATGTTCTTGATTTTGTTTCTTTCTCTCTTCTTCTCTCTCTCTCTTTCTCAATTCCATATCGAATGGACATGCGTACCCAAAGAGATTTAAATACTCTATTTATTCTTCAAGTTTTTCAGCGCCGGTAGATGTTTGTTATACATATAGGCCGGTCCCGAGTTTTGTTTATTTCAACAGCAATTCCACTTTCTTTGCGATTCGAATGTCTTTAACAAAAATTTAAGAACGCGTGAGATTCTTCAGGTTCACAGACTGGACTCGTCGACTAGTCAAATTTTATTTTCACGTTTCCATTTAAATTAAACATTTATTTTCAAACGCACCATGTATTTACCTCAAAAAATTCATTCGTTAAATAATTATTGCACAAGATGGTGTTAATAACAAATAAATTTAATAAATACGAGACAATTGGCAGATGGAAGAGAACTTTGTCAGGAAATAAGTCTTGTATTAAACTTCTTAAAAAATTTAATTTTCGCGGAACATAAATATTTAGGCGTTGGTATTCGCAATAAAAGCTCTGCTTCTCTGAAAATGCTTCTGCTTTGTGAAATTCCTTATTGTAATATGTACACGCCTTATTAATTACAGTATACTCATAAAAAAGCTAATATTGCCTGAAATACTTGAAAATGGAGCACTTATTCCATTCGGAATCTGAATTTTATTGTATTGAATTTTCATTTTAAAAATTCATTATACGTACGCGAAAAAACTTGAGTTTATATATCAGTAAAAAAATGATGAAGCAATAATACGCGGGTGTTTAATTAATTTTGAAAAATACTTTAAATTCTTCTAAAATAATAAGTTCAATGATGTAACTTATTAGACGCCAATAATAATAAATATGGAAGTATCACGAGAGAATTTTGAATATGGTTTCTTCATTTTTCTTCTTAAGTGGAAATATATATTTTGACAAAGGTGCACTGCTTTCTTTCGCTGAGGACAAACGCGAAAGCATAGTCAATGGGTATATCGTTTTTGCACGATCGGCAAAATTTGACAGCGAGGTATAAATTGTAGTAGAAAGGTCGATTAGCAGCTCGATTAACTTTACAGCGCGGGAGATAATCGCTCCGAAGCGTGTACACGTGCGCGCGCTCAAAGGTCCTTGTCGGCCCGAAATCCCCCGTATATACTATACCGATGACGGTTCGAATCAAATCCACTCGCGCTTGTATAAATCGGGTTGTCATGGTTACCCACACGAAAATCGCGCCCGTCCGTACAAATGCATACAAGTGCATATACAATCGGTTGGAAATGCATAAGGATGCAAGCGAGCGCAGCATCGACTCCCGCGTAGTTTCCCAACGCGTTGCTTTCCGGAATCACCGCCTTCTCTATATACCACCCCAATATTCTATACACACATTCAACTAATATATAATTGTTGAGTATGCACACGCCCGGTTATACATATACGTGGTAATAAATGTACTGGGAAGCTGGGCTTGAGATGGAAATCCGAGCAGGGAAAGAGCCTCAATAATGAGGACGTTAAACTTATTGTTGCGTCTCAATAGTTCGGTCAATGCGCGTATACGGTATAGTATAGTATATAAATCATAAAAAAATGTCCTCTCTTTCGTCATTGTACTAAATTAAGTAACAAACGAGCCAAAAAACAACCTGTTAGCAAAATTGACAGCTCCTTCTTTGTATACAGTTTTCATTTTTTTTTTCTTCAAATCTTCAAATTTCAATATAAACAGGTGTAGCGAATAGATGACACGATTCGAGGGATAAAGGGTGGTGGTGCGAAGGAAGGATGCGGAAGGCGACTGGCCGATATCCGGGTGCGAGCATCTTCTCAACTCGCGGAAGCAGCCCCTTGGACCCGTGTGTTGCGAATTTCGTACCGTCGTCCTTCTCTCTATACATATACAACGGGAGCCTCTCTTGCTCTGCTCCCTCTCTTTCTCTGGGCGCGGGGAGGTAGCGCATATAGAACCGCGTCGCGATATAACAACGTCACCGAGCAGTATCTCTGTCACGCCTGGCTTAACGTCGACTGCGGTGTCCGATCACGCATCGCTTAACATAATCTCTCCCGTCCATACGATAGAGAGAGAGAGAGAGAGAGAGTGACGGGAGTTTGCAAGAGAACTCGAATGGATGACTCCCGAGTACAAACTTCGAGGTACGGAGTAAAACGTTACCAAATCATAGCTTCGAATACCACTACAGCATCAGGGGCTTCCTAAAATGTTAAGGTGCGGTTCGTCTATATAAAATGAGCGTCGATAGATTTTGTTAAAAATTTTCATATACTCTCTTTAACGTAATATTATATGAACGTGTGTGTATCAAATTTCACAAGGTTTCACCTTTTGAGATATTTAATAACAAGTATCATACATTTATCTGTACACTCTGCATAAGAGCGTGTGTTAAAATGATAATTTTCAACAATAAATATCTCTGATTCCAAACGGTGGAGTTTCCTGAATTTTTGCATAGAGTTTATTATTATTTTAGTAATAAAATTTTCTCCAGCGAATATCTATATGCATGTGTTTCCAAAATATAATAAAAATATATAACATTGAAATCAGACTGTTAATTGCTACAGTGTAAGGGTGAGGTTAATCATTTTGTCGTGTTAAAATATCACCTAAGCAAAAAAATCATTGTGCATTATTTATATTAACCTTAATGTCAAAAACGAATTTTCCTACTTTTTCAATCGACTTCAGGGACACTCCGTGGGATTTGTGATGGTTTCCTTCACAAAAATGTTTCACGAGTACGCTGGCGGGTATATGGAGCGCAAGAAGAGGTCCGCGAAGACGAGACGCCATTTTTCACGCAACAAACATTAATCAAAGCGGGTGCTCTTTGTGTCTACGTTTGTTCGCTCTCTTCATCCCTTGCACACGTACACACTCCTCTTTTTCACATACAAGGGCACATCCCTCTTAGCAAGCTTCGACCAGAAAAGGGATGCGTACGACGTCTCGGGTCTCTGACACTTTCTCAAGAATTTTTGTAATTAATATGTCTGAGAGGCCGGGAGAGGATAAACTTTGGCTCTTGTGGCGATAAAAAATAACATCAGAAACGAGACACTGGACAGCAGTAACATTTTTGTTCAATTCGTCTTTAACGAGAGTCGACAATAAAAATATTTTTCAGAAGTATACTGAACGTTAAATATATGATGGATTATTGTAGGAATAAATATTCTTCAATATTTAAACGATAGTTTGAAAATATTTTATGATTGGTAAATATTGGTTAATTCGATATCGAGTCGACGAAGCCAGTCAACGAATAATTTCTTAAATCTGTATGGTACAGAGAATCCATGCGGATATTGCGAAATTGTTTAAATAAAACGTCTAATTTGGATTTTGAGGTACGTAAGGTGGCATGTAGGGTCCCGTTAGAATGTATTGCACCGCGACGACCATCAGCTGCGGAGCGCTCCACCTTATTATATACGCGCTCCCTGTAACATAAACAATTCATTTCGCATATTATTTCAATATAATCAATATTATTTTATTTTTATCAAACACTTTATTATGAATTAATGAGAAGGTCATCCTGTCATAGTTGGAAATCAATTGACCATCCTTTAATAGAGATTGTATATGTCTGTATGTTCTTATGTACATCATAAATCCTTTTTTTTTAATTTTGTGACGATGTTTGTGAAGATAAACGAATTCGGAAAAAATATACGCATTGATGCTTCACGATGACAATAGGAGAAAGACGGTGATGACTAGTAGAGCATACGGTGTGTTCTTCAAGTGTGCAATAAGCTCGAGAAATTCATTTTCATGCGTGGGAGAAGAATGGAGAAACGTTATTGTCAGGCAAGCCGCAGCTGTGTGCTTTTTCCTACATTCGTAATTTCAATACGAGTGTATATACACGAGCGCGAAAAAGGGGAGCGCATTCTCGTACGAGCGGAAAGAGAAATAATGCGAAAAAGAAAGAATGAATAAGGGAATAAGAGGTTGCGAGTATAGGAAGGGGTGAAGCGGCAAAGCGAATAAATGATAAACCATCGAGCTCCGAGATGGGATTTTACTTGGCTGCCGAACAATCGAACAACCTGATGCTCCTCTGGCTCTCCGTCGAGGCAGGGCGAAGCCTCCCGACGTCACTCACGTTTATCTTCCCTCACACTCCGCGGCTCTCCCCGCATCATTCCATCTCCATTTATCTTTGTCTCTTATTTTCTCTTTACCCTCGCTTCGCTTTCTTTCGATCTTCGACGTCGAGGTTGCGCGCTTAAATTTCATCGAAAAACATTCAATCTCGTCCTTGCTCAAGAATATATACTTTCTTCCCTTCTCCCTCATATTTATTTCAACGCGCGATCTCTTCATTTTTTTTCAAAATTTTCATCATCATATCATTTGTTAAAAAATTTCGCCACTCTCTGCAACGCACATCAGCAATGTGACAGACACTATTTTGCACTTTTTAGATTCCGAGAGACGCTCTTAATGCGCAACCCCGAGTATATATATGTATATGTTTTTCTGTCTCCCCAATCTTGGATATTCAGAGAGACGAGTGCGGAGGAAATACATCGAGTGAGAAAAAGCAGCGAATTATACCATTATATACACGTCTCTCGCGGCACCTTGACTCGTGCTCTACTTCAACGAATGTGCTGTATAATTACGCGAGTAGAGTGTGTTTCGAGAAATTGCTAGCGCCAAAAATAAAAAAAAAATAAAAAATGAAAAAAATGATGTCTTGGATTCGCGAAAAATGTCATTCCGATGTTTCACGTGCAAAGCTTTTTGGCGTATATGAAAGTGTATTAAAAGATTTTATTCCGCGAGGTGCTTGCGAAGAGCGAATTTAAAATGAAGAGTCCAATTTTAACGCCCGATAAAACGTCTTTCGGAGCGTTATCGTGCAAGTGAGGCGCGTGAAATGTTCCGTGAATACAGACGATGAAAGAGAAAGACGAGCGCTCGGCGTATTCCGGTTCAGTCGGGTCGGAATGTCGAGGTTCTATGAAAATTGGCATAGCGCTCGTCGAGAGTAGCAGTTTTCTGGACGTCGTGCTGCGAGTGCTTTTCGTGTTTATACGAGACACGCGAGAGCGCCGAGAAAAGAAACTTTGGAGACGGGCACGAGGATCACCGCAAACTTTTCGCAAGCTCGAAGACGTCGAAACACACCGGCCCGCGCGCGCGCGCGCGCTATGTACGTACGCAGCTCGAGAATCTCTTCAGCCAGCGAAAGGGTAAACGAGAAGAGTCGCCGGAGGCTGTTCACAGCCGCACGAGCCACTCGTCGAATCGTTCCTCCGTAAAAAAAAGGCAACGAGCGAAAAACGAAAAATATATATATTATTTGAAAAGCAAACGAGGACCAGAGAATTCAAAAAAAAAGAGTTTCAACAAAAATGTTGTGCGATGAATCTTCGTTTTATTTTTGACTCTCTGTTAAATGATCTATATCGCTTGCTCATCATTTTATGTCTCATCATTTATCGTCAGGGTGCACTTGCTCAAAGAAGTGGGATAAGACACTCTGCTGCGCGACGATGAGAAAAAGTCGTCATGTTCATTCGTAGGTTAACGCGAGTATACACTGCTGTGATCGTCTCAAATGAAATATCTGCGTGTATATCGTAACATGTATAGATGTTAAGAATAGTTTCGTAGCTCGGTGAGACGGAGCTCGCGTTGTTGTTGTTGTGCACGAAAAATAGAGGATTTGAAAGCCCTTATAATGGCTGTGTCCCATATGCAAGCGCGGAGAAAGGTATAATGCTCGCTGGTTATAAATGCAAGCCATATACGTGAATAAACACGGTTGTCTGGTGAAACTTTAACTTTCGGCGCCCAACGGAGGAAACTGTCTCGCGAAAGGCGAGAACATTAGCATATAACATTTGCTATATTACAATTTAGTGTCTCCTACCGAGGGTAGAATGCAAGCGAATATGAGAGAGAGAGAGAGAGAGTCAAAGATCGCGAAATTGCGGGAAAGGAAGCAGCCGACGAGGAGGAAGCAAGAGTTTAATATCCTCACTGACGGTAGGAATATCGTAACGAAGCAAAATGCTACACTGATTTTCATCAAATTTTCTTAAAAGCTCAATAATAAGTTTCTCTCTGCCCTTATACTATGTGTACGTGTATACATTCTGAAAACGTTCGGACATGTTATTTTGTTGCAATCTAGAAAACTCGTAATTTAAAAAAATTTCAGTTTTCTCTTTTAATAAACACGAATCACTCGCGTGCATGGGGTCTAATATAGCCCCTGACATTACCTTTCAAGTAAAAATCGAGTAATTGCGATTTTATTACTATAAAGTGATAATGGAACTGACCATTATATTGATATTATTATGGAATTAAATTTGTTTTCGTTCTATCCATTTAGTTCTCAGAAGTAGTATTATTATATTTAGAGGTATTGTTGATTTAACCATGATATACAATTAACCCTTCGCGGTTGCACTGCATGATCTTGATTACGCCGCGGTCGCGCCAGGTCATTCACATCCACGTATATTTTTCAACGGGTTAAAACGTTTTAAAAAATCAACATTTATTATTGAAACATATGAAAATAGGCTATTTCAGAGAGGGAAAAAAATAAGAGGATTTAATGAAAAAAAGTCAATGAGCATTACTTTTAATGAAAAATAGATATTTGTGTCACTTGGCCTACAGCTCGTATGTCAAACTTGCTTTAGTATAAAAAACGTCATAAATTTGTGATATTTGGCGATGAATATTAGAAAATCGAGACTGTCTGATTCGCCACTTGCGTGCCGGTCGCAAAGGGTCGCTTGTGACCCGACCATAAAATTCACTCGCCTGTAGCTTGTGGGCTAACTGCCGGAAAGCGGCTAAATCAAGAGTCTGGAACCTTCACGGTCCTAAAGTTTTTTACAGAAGATATGCAGATTTTGCCCTTTATCTCTTCGCGAGAAATCGATAACAGAAAATTCCACTTGGGTCGTTAGCAACCCCCGATGTAACCGCGGGGAGGCGGGTTATTTCTTCTATAAAAGTGCATGATTAAAAATAAAACCTGCTTTTTGGAACATTTTGAAATAAATAGTTGTATCTCAGTGTTATCCAAATCATCTTTCAGTCAAATTTTGAGATTCATTCAAATATTCGGAAACAATCAAATGAATGAATCAAATATTCACAATTTTTAAACTCAAAAAAAGAAAAATCGAAAAAAGCAGTCATACAGATTATCTATAGTGCTCTATTTCCGTCAACTGTTTCCATTCTCTGCGTACACTATGCATACTCTCTTTCGTTTCGCTCTTGTATTCGTCCCTCCGGCCTTTTAAAAAAAGTTTTCCCTTCGTCGCATTTCTGTTTCGGTTTTTGGTTATATAGGTTTTCATTCGCGTCACAAGCTAGAAAAATGCTGCTCGACACTCCTAAAGTGGTAAAACTTGAAGAAGTTGAGATATCATCATTTAATTAAAACAGAGAATTTATTTGATCTAGCTTTCTGCAGCAGAGTTATCTCAGGTCCAGGTAAACACACGTGAGACTGCCTTGTATCAATTGACTATCACGAACTTGTACCGCTCTGTTAATTGTGTGTGCCTGACAAACATCCTTTGAGCATCAGCCGCGTGTGCGGGACTGCTAACGTGTCACCGACAGTGCGGAGTAGTAATAAATTTACCAACAACGTTTTCTGTCAAATCATCCAAATACCCTCCTATATACATTTAAGGTATACTATATAAATCGAAAATTGTATATATGAATCGAGAAAATACGCAAATCACGTTATTTCAATTCCCGGCTAGCCAAAAGTATTAAATATTAATTCGCTAGACCTGAGCGACATATTAACAAGTATACTCAAATTTACCCTCCGATTGCCGTATACATAGGCATTAATATTTAACATTTCACAAACATGACCCCTCTCGATTTGAATCTAAAATGACTACGTGAAAGGGAAAAAAAATGTCAATGTTGTGTATATTTGTGCATAATGTATATATGTTACATTCGGTATGCTGGAAAAACAAACTGCGTATTTTGTGAGCGAATCGCTTGGAACAACAAGGTGGCCCGTTATTGTCGTCGAGCAGTGTAATTTTTGAAGAAATTTTCTGCGCGCTCTCGGAACAGAGGGGCGCGAGAGAGGAAAGGATGAGGAGAGCGCGAACGCGCGGGAAACTCGTGCAAGTTACGACGATGCAAAGCACGTAACTCAGAGTTTCTCAACCGCGCAGGATGCGAGAGAAAACGGCGAGAGAGATGGGCAAGAGATGAGGATGAGGAGAGAGAGAGAGATGGTGGAGGGGGATAAAAAGAGAGAGTAAAGCGGCATTGCAGGTATATGGGGGGGAAGTGAGTGAACTTAAGAGAAACGCATGTAGCGGAATCGTAACGGCAGGGAAGGAGTATCGTAGTAAAAGCTCGTAGCATAATATTGCGCGCGGCTCTCCGCTCGATTCGCTCCCTGGTAACGTAACCCAAAGCAGAGGCTTGTATAAATATATAGATGGGAGGAGCAGGGGGCGCATCCTCCAGGACTGCGGCTTCTCCACACTTCTCCCTATACCGTTTCCCCCTACATCCGCGAATAAATAAAAGATCAGCCGAGGAATTCGCAATGGATCGAGCGAGACGGGGCAGCCTCTCTAGCTGCTCCTCGCTTTTTCTCTTTTTTTGCCTCAATATATACTACTTCTTACTTCTCTCATCCTCACTCCCGTTTTTTCTTCACCACTTTCCCGCTCCAGACTTTGAAAAAGAGTTTGGTATCCTCCTGCCACTGGCGCATCTTCTTGCGAGAAAAGCATAGCCCGGCTCATCCGGTTTACTTCCCTCCACGATCCGGATTCGCATGAGAGTCTCCCTCGTGGCCTCTCTCAAATTTGCCGCACACATGCTCCCCCCGGGCTCGCCAGCACTATATGGAGTCTCCTCTCACCGCACCCTTTATTCTTCCGAGACTCTACTATAGCCCGCCCCTTTGAATAATCTTCAAAAATCGATCAAGTATATGCTAGTTATTATCTTCAAAAAGATTATTTGAAATTGTATACGCGCGGAGGAAAAGCGACACGGTGCATGTCTGCTCATCGTCGATAATATTCTCGATATCTGCTGTCCGCGTATATTCGCCGTTCAAGATCTACGCTCCATTCGAATTTTTTCCATTTACCATCGATCGTCATTATTGATTAGCCCCGACTCAATTGCACGCGGATGAAGATATAAAATATTATTTAAAACCCACTTCAAACTGACATTGCTTTTTCGCGTATATATGCGCACGTCGCAATTCTGAATATTTACGTTGAATAATAAACTCTGACAATTTCCAGAGAGCCTAGAATTGCGTAGTATTTTTTCTCGTCTACTGCAATATTAAAGTAGTCTGGGTTATATTCCGGGTGAAAGTAACATTTGATAGAAAATGCATGAAAAACAACTTTCTCCATTTGGATTTATAGTTTGCGCTCTCGTTTTTATATGGCCGAAAAAGCGGCAGGCCGGAACAGGAAACGAAGCGAGCATGAAAAAATAACATTTCTCAGGAATTCTGTTTCATGCGCGACTCGAATATCCACGTCGAACCGTCATCAAACCGGTTTTTATCGATGCTCGAAAGAACTTGATCGTGTCTTGCCAAAATGATATTTGATTAATTAAATTTTTAATTGCATCAAAATTAATTAATTTTTTCATTTACGACATTCTTATCGGATCTAAAAACAGAAAAAAATTTAGTACCCTCTTATGCTCGGATATTTTCCGTGGGGTTTTATTCCTGGTAAAGATGGAGTGAGTTTTTTCTCTTTGCTCGCGCAGACAAACACACCGGGTACCGGCGACGTAATTGGACAGTGAATTTTTCTGATTGACGTCAGTACATTTGTGTACTCACTTTATGTATACATATGCATGTGTACACATACATATATACCTTCGGATGTTTGCATACAGACTCCATGTACCCTGTTCCACGTTTTTAACGATTCCGTTTTACGTCCGAGCTTTCCGAGAGGTCACGTATTCTGTGCCGATACGTTGCAAGTTGCCACTGCTACTCTCTGCACGGTATTTCACGTTTCATCTTTTCATTGGCGCGCACGTTCCTCGCAAATCAAGCTCTCTCTCTCTCGTTCTTTTCCAGTTGCCCTTCATGTTATACGAGGTTTTTAAAAGTAAATGATTCTCGAAAGAGCTTTCATTCAGAAAACATTCGATAATGGAAACAGCAGAGGGTATTTCAAAACCATAAGAACAAGTATCATAGCGTATATAAAGTTTTTTTACTAATTGAGTGAACATTTGAAAAACAAAATAACGGAAATAAGTTGATCGGGATCGAGGTTGACCATTTCATCTACGTGCTGGCCACCCTTGCCTTGGACTCGGCGGGTGCCAATTTTACACGCGAGCTGAAATGGCCTGTTTCTCTCAGCCCTAGGTGCGTAAATTACTATTTTTCTTACCGATTGTTAAATCTCCATTAAAAAATTGAAATTTTGGAGTACTTTTTAGCAGCAAAAAATTGAAAGATTTTACAAAATAATAGAGGTGGCACTGATAAACACGTTTCGATCGGCGCGATACAATAGATATTTTTGAAAAACCTCTCGTTTTTGTAATATATTCATTATATAGGGCTCATAATGAATGCATGCGAATTAATCGTGATCTGGAGTCGCTTCGAGACTGTTGTCGAACGTAAAATATAACGTAAATGGATTGGCGAAGATGTAGTAAGAGGGCGGCCCGAAACATGAATCCTTGAAAAAGTTTATTTTTAGGAGAAATTTTCATTTGCTTAGTGGATGAATTCCCAGAAGGCTGTATCGTACATGCGTATAAAATTTAGAGGCTCGAGCTGTGAGCGAACTTATTCCTTCGCAGGCACAAAACGTATCGCCAAAGCCCAAGGATAATGCTCGAGGGGCTGCAGTTAATATTAATAGGATTCGAGGCCGCCTTCGTGCTTCCTTTTTGCCTCTCGCGTCGTCCTTCCTCTCTCTCTCTCTCTCTCTGTTCACGTTAACACGAGCAGAGCATACGAATGCGCGTGTTCCCGCCTTATTTTCCCCAACTAAACGTACTAAGGGATCGCCATGCATATTTCAGAGTCCAGACGAGCTACGAGGATCCGCGCTGGGGAATAAGGCCCTCATATTCGTTTCTTCGTGTACGATTGCTCGATTCCCTGCTCGCATTTGCTCTTATCGGGACAGGAAACACTCGAGTATACGTGCAGTTAGCTTAATGGCTGAACGGTGCATAAATACCAATCCTATAGCTGTTTTCCCTTATTTCTCCCAACCCTTCCGTAATTCTCACTTCAATTCTTTCCTCTTACCTTTCTTATTCCCCGTCCGGGATTTTTTCTTTTCTTCAAGATCTTATCATTGGTCTGTAATATCCAATAATTCATTGATTTAGTCATCGTGCCAACGAAATTGTCTATTTTTTCATTTTTTTTTGATTAACACGAATTCGTATCATTTTGCAGCGCTAATGTTTCATCCTTAATCTTTTGTCTCAATAAGTTATTCCATTATTCCATTATTCCTCGTCCCGTCTTGCGTGAAGGTTTGATCAAATAAAACTGGCTGAGAGGCGGACTCAACGGACACGGAAAATTGAGGCGCAACTAGTTGGGTGTACGAGTAACTTTCGCGTAACGCTTAATCTATCGAGTAAGGGAATTTTCGGGAGGCTCATCAAACCGCGTGTAACGAGCAATGGCTCGTCAGGCGAGGCGGAAAAAAAGCAGGAGGAAAATTACTGCGCGTGTTGACTCAAAAATATTATGAAATTACGGTAACTCGGATATTCCGGACTGTCTCAAAATGCTCCATTAAAAAGAGAGAAAAATCATAGGGCATTCGGAAAATTTTTTTTAGTGAATAAACTGTGCAGCGAGGCCCTCTTTCATGCAATTATTGTTTGAAGTAATAATCCATGCGCACACTATTGTAATCGACAGGTATTTGGGAAAAGCCAGAGCGCATCAGGAGCGAGTGCGGCGAGAGTTGGCGTGTCGCAAACACTCGCGAGCGGGATAAGGGAAAAGTTAAAGCTCGCGAGGTACGAATGCTGTTTCTCGAAAGTTTTCCCCGGGCTCTCGAGGGCGTGAAAAGTTGAACGAAAAGCAGCGTTGCATACTGCATCTGATTGGCTCAATGTAAAAAGGTCGTACGGGCAGGGGGGTCAGAGGCGAGCCAGGGCAACCGCTCTTGCGGCACATATCTTCGAAAGTCTATCCGTAGCACACTCACACACGTTTATGTTTTTCACCCCGGTATTAAAATTTTATTAGGGCCGAGTATTCCGACGAAGATACCGAGAGATGAATATGCCAGAGGGACGCCCAAGGGTGTAAAAAGTAAGAAGATGCTCTACTGTGTGCAACAACCATGCAGAATAGCAGAAAAGCATATGTAGCTCTGACGTTCTTCCTTCTTTTCCTCTTTTTCTCTCCCTCTCGCTCCTCCCCTTTTGCCGGTCTCATTGCAAACGAATGCACCTTGTGGATCTTGCATGTTGCACTTTTAATGCGCCCCGTAGCCTGGAAAATTGGACGGAGCGCACTTTTGCATCCGTCACGCCACCTAAACCCCGGTATTTTGCTCCTTACCTTCGTCTCTACATCCACCTAAATATTGTACAGATTGTACTCTCTCTCTCTCTCTCTCTCTCTCTCTTCTCCAGTCGTCTGCATTTTTTTCATCGTCCAAGATTTACCGCGAGCAAGCATCTTACTCGACTTGACAAAAATTGACATGTATTTACTGCAATGACTTGAGTTTCATGTATTCTAATTAATATTTCTATATCGGTACAAATCGATTTTTTAAAATGTGTATTATTTATCTCGTGTATTTTCTCACCCACTCGCCTACCTATGGAGTTTTTCAAAAGGTCTCTCGATGATGCGAAAAAAATACATTGACAGGCTGAGGCGAATCATATGCATTACGACAGTGCATGGTGCAGAATAGTGTAGCGCAACGATTTCGTTTCCGAAAGACAAGCCTTTGAGTGATGAGGAAAAAGTGAGGAGATCGGCGAAGGGTGTTTGTTTTTTTTTTAATTTCTGTACCGTTTAGGCAGTACTTTACGAAGATTGTGGGGTTAATGGAAACGGGGAGAGTGGCAAGGAACTTGGATTCCTCACCTGTACTGTGACCCCTTGGCTTCTGTTCCGCTCTTTCGATTTTCTTGTCGCTCGGTGGTGGTCTCTCAGTCCTTTTTGTATTGTAAGGGTTGTGAGCCGTCGGCCAGATCGTCGTTAGCCTTTTCGGTGATTGAGTCGTGCTGTGCTGACGTCCTGGAAATATATATGAGGACCTCATCTACCAGAAGGTTTCAGGATTTCCGACATCTCTTCTTATTCTCCTCTTTCAATCATCACTTTAAACACATCTCAGATTCTTTTGTACTTTTTTTCCTTTATCAAAAATCATGCACCGCACTATTCCACACCATACGAAATATTTTTCAATTATAAATGAATAAACAATTTTTTTGGTATTTCGACATTTTCGCTCACTCTGTGCACCTGTCTATATCGTCATATGAATAAAATGGTACAAAAATTAGATGAAAATACACGTTGTCTCGTTAGAAGACAAGGAATACATTGTTGTATCACATGTGGATGAATGACTATAGTATATACAATATAACTTTTGATCGTCTTTATTTAAACGTGTAGATTTTTCAAGTCATCAAGGCCCTTGACACCGTTTTAAAAGAGCGGACTGATCGATAAATTCCGGAGAAGTACTCCGGAAGATTGGTTCCACTTGGTGGTAATTAATGGTTGTAGAGTTATGCGAAGATTGCTGGGGAGTGTAAGGAGGAGGGGGAAAAGCCGGAGAGGATATAATAAGAGAATTTACGGTTGAACGCCCGAGGAATCGTTCGATCATGAATGCCGTAACTAGTGCCAGAAGGGCCGTATAACGATCTGGCTTCGGTGGATAGAGCGAGACGAAGCGAGCTTCTGCGAACCGCCAAACAGCAGAGGTCTCTCAAGCTGGCCAAGTTCAACGCTCACTTGTTGCTCGAGAATGACAAGACAGAGATGGAGCAAGATAGAGTGGAACGCAACCGATAGAGAGCGACGGAACTAAAGTGGAACAAATTCGAGTTCAATGCGACGAAATCCTCCGCGTGAAAACCTCAGTAAGCGCGATTCTCGTTCGCTCGCTGAAATTAGCAAACATTTTTTTTTCCTTTTCATATACATATCAGATATGATTCAATAACAAATGTTTTCTCTGAAACCCAGAATTTTCGCCCAATAAGCCTATAATATCCGTGTCAATTTCCTTTTTCTTTTGTCTAATTGTCAGAAGCAGGTCTCTCTAAACAATCTTTTTTTTAAATCTCGAGTGAAACCGAGTAACCTTGCAACCTCTGTCTCTTATTCCATCTCTACGTTACCCAGTCTAAATCCTGCTGCGTACGTGTTACTATACTATATAAATTTGACTCTTACAGTTTTGACAGGCTTAATTTGTAAATAAATTTTTTGTAATTCGTCAAAATATTGCAAATTGATTGATCAGCAATGAGTCAAAATTGTAGTGACTTCTTGTGTATTTGCTACAAAAGGGTGATACATCCTTGAATTTAAGAAAATTTTATCGTGACGTGAGGAGCGCTCATGATAGAATTTATATACTCAAAGATCGAGTTCCGTATGAAAGACTTCTATTGGCGGTGTGAAGGAGCGATCGTTTGACTTTTATAGGTAGAAGAAGCTCGACTTTTTCGAAGTTACAAGCGAGTGGATCGACGCCGAAGAGTTTTCTCTTTGAAGAGCTCTTTTAATATTCAGGTAAAAGCTGTTCGAGGGATGCACGTCTGAAAAATCGTTCACGTCCCTGTCGAGGGATCGAAGTTGACGTCGTTGTAGAAGCAAATTTGGAGGGAGGCACGAGATCGTCGAGAGGCTTCGGCCACTTGGGACGCTCCGGCACGTCGATCGCGACTTAACGCGATGTAAAATGTTCAACGCATACATACATACATATAAATATGGACGCGCGCGCGCGCGCGCACACACACGCATGCTCGGTAATAACGCGTGACTACAAGATTCCAGCTGTCAAGCTGCTTCCGTGTGTTCAACTTCAACGTCTTCAGTGAGCGTCCCCTGGGTACAGACTACACTGTTTACACGCTAGATTGAAACTTTCAAAAGCGATAATTCTGTATTCACGGTCTCGGCGCAATTTCGTTCCGTGTTCAGCAGCCTTCTTCCTCGCAGCGTCATCTGTCCACTTCTAGAAGCATTATTTTCATTCACACCCATGTTCGCACTTTCACATACTCATCCGTGTACCACTATAAAAAATTTGGTGTTAAAACGGTGTTAATTTAACACCACTTTTTTAATCTATATAGTTTGGTATAGAATGCCATGGTGTTAATAGATGTGCGGTTCAATATGTTGTCTTTGATCGGTGTAAATAATTAACACCGCTATATAAACACCATTTTGTGTGTAAAATTAATCAAGTAACACTATTTTTGCTAACACCGTTCGGTGCGAAAAAAAGAGATACAGATTAAGCAAGTCAATATCATAAAGAATATTTTGGAATAATGCAAGTTTCGATTTATTTGTATAAGTTTAATGCACATTTTATCTAACTTTGTTCGTTAAAAATTCCATGTTATAAAGTTTGGAAATTTTTTTTTGCATTTCTCTTGCTGAATGCAGAGATTTACTCTGATATAGAGTCATTTACTATCTAGACTAGATCTTTTTAAAAAAATTTTTGTATTGTAATGTTATTCATAATAGATGTTACGTTGATGTTGAGTAGCAAGTGTTCTGGCAAACGTTTTTCAAATTATTATTTTTTAGTATTGAGCTCTGCCCATCCCTATTGCTGAAAGTATCGATTTTTAACCACCTGAAACTTTCCATCTTTTACCAAAGACACCGGTGTGTTATTATTTTACACCATTTCCTTTTACCACTCATACAATTTGGTTAACCCGTGAAATTTTTGACAGTGTACGCTCACGCTATAACGGAAAAAACAACTTTGTCGCTTCTTTCTCTGATCTTTCATCTTATTTTTTCTCCTCTAGCCCCGATATTTCCTCTATTTCTCTATTTTTCTTCCCGTTTGCATAATTTTCTCGATATCGTACTGGGTGTCTCGAAAACGAATGTCGATTGTGTATTGGCAAAGTCGCAGAAATGTGCCGAGACGAGGAGCACGAACGAATTATTCCAGGTAGAATATTATTTTCTGTATAAGTCTTGAGGCAGCCTGTACTTTCGTTTCCTGATACCCCCCATTATTTTTCCTATATACGAACAGTGAAAAACTTGTCACTCGCGCGTTCCCTGGAGCACATTTTCCACTGCCACTATACATCCTTTCCTTGTTTTCAGCTTTTAAAGTTCCGCGAGTCTCATCCCGTTGTCCTTTTATTATTATTTGCCCATCTTCCGTCTTTTCTCTCGTCGCGCGCTCGCTCCCCGTTTTTATCAGCGTCCCTTTTATCCGGTGCTCAGTAATTTCGTGTAGTTCCCGGAGCGCGGATGTATACACCTCATACACTTTGTTCAAGTCCATGAAGTTGAAAAATGTCCGCGCAGATGCATCAGGTATACGCACTACGACGAGAAGGCGGAATGGCGCTTCCACCGTAAGCCACTTAAGCCGGTTAAACCTTCAGCTTCGATCACGCTAAACGCCCAAGTAACCCAGACTATTTATGCAGAATAGAATATATATCTTTTATACACCATCCTGCGCATTAATTATTTTCATCAATCTTCTTACCACATTTTATACAAGACTCGAAATAATAATATGAACCGTACGTATGTCTAAGTCTGATAAAATATTATCAAATACACGATCGTTGCATATATGTCGTAAAATATTCGAAATTGGCCTGGTCGAAAAGTTGGTCTATCCGATCTTGCGCTTTTTTCTTTCAAATACCGTGAATATACTGTGTATATTGTGCATAAAAGATAAATTTTTATTATTGATGTGTGTATTTATATTATTATATATCGGGGGAAAGAGCGTGCCCCGATAGTAGCAAAGCTCACCGCTGGTTCGGTGCAGTACGAGAGGAAAGTTTGTCCGATGCAGACGTGAAAATATTAAAAAAGGTCAAAAGATCTCGGGCTTGGCGAGGTAGAACCTGGAGATAGAGCCTTCTTTGACCAAAGCGTGTGTGCACGATGTATATAAAAAGGGGTAAAAGCGAAAGCTTCTAGCTGGAAGGTTTTCGCTGGTCGAAAAAGGGCTGGTGGGCGGCGGTGGCGGTCCAAGTCACTAAAAAGTTTTCGAATAAAACTTTAAATACGAGCCGGAAACTTTGTTTTGCAACACACAGAGTCGCGCTGGCATGCCACGCGACTATACTCGCGCCGCTTACCCTTCGGAGCCTCCTGCTTATTCCCTTCCCCCCTCGCCCTTGCGCGTGATTCTTCGCTCGATGTGGCTCCCGTGGCTGAATATCGGTCGAAGCGCGAGAACCGCGCGCGCGCTGCACAAAATTTTGGAGAAAGGATAACCGAGCTTTTGAACAATATGACCCGTGGGACCAGTCTCTATGCTAACTCTGCGTGAATATATTATCCTATATACGCCGTCCTCGAGTTTCACGCACGAAGCTCGAGCAATCATACTCGGCTCATATTTCATTCCCAGCGCTTTTGTATCCTGCTTCGCCTTTGCTCTCTTATTTTTACCTCCTTCTTCTCACCGACTGATGAGGTTTGTTTACAAGTTTTCACAGTTTCTCGGCTTGACATCACAAAAGACGAGGCTCTCGCTCTTTTGGATATTCTCGACCTCTTCATCTCATCCCGCCCGACCTCGCATGAAAACGCTTTGACCCCAAAATTTTCGCGTCTTCTTCGCCTCGTTTTGTTTGACGAAATATTCGAGACTTTGCCGCGCTCGTTTTTTTTTCTTTTTTTTTCACGCTGCGCTTAGCTACGTGTACCATAAATCACGGATTATCTTCAAAGTTCCGCAAAAATTCGACGCTTAAACAAAATTTACTGCGGATTAATTTTTTTTCTTCTTCAAACGTTTTACAGTGATACAGCCGTTCAAAACTGACCTAAATTTCGACTAAAAACGACGTTGGAAACTTTTTGTTTTTTAACTAGAAAATTTTTGTGAAAATTCACTCGCGGCACGTTTGAATTATTTAAGCGGAACGAAACTTTGGATTATGGATTTTTCTTGAGTAAAAAGAAGAAGGAAGGAAGGAAGGAAGGAAGAAAGGAAGGAAGGAAGCCTGAAACCGACTGTGGTCGTTCGTTAAATAATGCTGAGGAAGGGAAAAAAAAAGTTTTATCCGCACGGGGCATTTCTTGTATTTACCGAAGGAGGGTCACGAGTCGCGAGTGCAGGTCCGTACTGCGTCAGGCCCGTCAAATATTCAGGCAAGGGATATCTAATCGTCCAAGTTAGTTGGTAGCTGCAGCGTATATTATATTTTAGGGCGTATACGTGACAGGGTACAAAGTTGTCCGGAAGTGCACTCTTAAGGCATTCGCACGTAGAGCTAATTTAGCATCGCCAGGCAAAGTGGTACGGCCGCCGAGCAGGCGACGGAGCAACTTGTGTACCCTGGAGTAGGCGAAACGTCGGATATCATTTGGGTGATAATTAATTAAGGCTTGCCAAGGATCGATGGGCATCCCATGGGGGCACTGACTCATTATTAAACACTGTACTCCCCGCGGGATAATTCGCCTACTCGTTCCGTATACACCAAAAGCGAGACAGCCTCGGTAACTCTCGGTACAGTCGACTTCAACTCTAACGCGCGGTGACCACTCGACTTTTGTCCTCGTATAGAAAAAGACAATAAGAAATATATCAAGAGCAGCCGAGACAGACAGGTCGAGTCTATTATTAATGGCCCTTTTGCGTAGACTGAGCGATGATACGCGTTCGCTGAGCAGCAAACGAAGACTCGATTCTGTATACTTGCCAGCGGAGTGTACCGGTGGATCCGCAGTAAGCTTCGCACCGATGGGCGTTGCAACTGCGGAGCGATACACCTAGCGCAGCCCCAGCGCGACCGATTCATTCGGCTATAACGTATAACGGGCCAACTGTTCAACCGGTACGAAGCAACTCTCTTGCTCCACAGCTCCGTGTACACGAAACCTTCTCCGTGTGCAGGATCGAAAATTACACCAGGAGGGCTAGTTTCGGACGTGTTGGGCTCACCGAATCGTGAACCTAACTATTCGCCGAGTTACGAAATATTACGCAATAAAGTATAGATTGTACACACAAAACATGCAAGATATAAGGCTTCGGCGAGCCTCTGCTTTTCCATACCATCACCCGAGAGATATTGTATTATTGCAATGGTGAAATCAGCAACTTTCCTGGCCTACCACCCAGTTGCTTTTATGACTTTATCCGTATTCCCACCCCCATTCCTATTTCTTAAATTTAACTTGGCGTATTTTCGTCGATTTCATTCGAGCACTTTCTTCGGTGGTTCGAATAACTTGGAGAAACGGCCACAAGAGATGCTTTACTCTCTTATTGCGGAAAGGTTTATCTCGTCTTTCTTACCGAAATGCAACAATTTAAGCAGCCTTTTCCAATCGATAGTTGCTGAGTAATAAAGAGGAGAGGCAACGAGAAGAGGAAATGAGACTTTGAAATAGTGGGGAGTCGATACGGAAAGTAAATTGGCTTTTCCGCAGTCTTTCCCAGTGCAGATTCTGTTGCCAGATAACGACGCCGGCAATGCTACGCACACAGACTTGAAAACAGAAATTCACCTCAGAGTCTCGCACGTGGAATAGCGAGAGAAACACAATAACGGGCGGGTGTTGGTTCGTTTGCGCAACGAAATGCAGTAGCTTTTGGATTCGCCCCGTATATATGTATAAACTTGCCATCCAACAATCCCACCGAGTTCAGCTGGTAATTGAATTTTAAATGCAGTTAATTAGGTCAGCCAGTTAAGCAAGGGGACGTTGTAAAGTCAGCCAGATAGAGGAAGAAGAAAGCTATCCGTGCCTGCCGCGAGCGTTGGTACACACACACACACACAATGAAAGTCTTCATCCCTACGCTCTATTGAGGTAAGGGCAAGGATCAGAGAATTTCTCGTGTCTTGCGCCAATCGTCGCAACGAAAACACGAGAACTTGGATACATGAGAATCCGACGAGTTCTCCAGTGAATGAGATCACAAGTGGAACAGACCATACAACGCGGGGATAAATCTCAAAGTCACGCGCGTTTCAACTCGTATGTTGCCGATTCAGTGAACTCGTGGATTGTGTCAGTTGGTCCCTTTTAGCTCTCTGAGTAAACATACAAGTTGCGCGTGTGTATGGACTCTTGTAAGGATCTGTCAGTGTTTACCGTTAATTTCGCTGACTCCATGGAAACCGAGAGTCTCTCCACGTGACTCTGCAAAGAACGCTCTACCAGCAGTCGTCTCCGAGCGCCCGGATTTAACATTATATATTTATACTTTTACATGATCGTAATAAATCCCCGAAGAGTGCTGAAAACATTTTCGAGTCCGAAAATGGATTCGTGTTGATACAATTTTTCGTCACTTTTGTTCAGCGCGACTTTAGAATTTATTCGAGGTTAGATCATATTACTGAAAACTATACTGAAAATTGAAAATTGTCGAATTTGCATTATTTCCTTAATCACACTCTAGCGTGTCGTCTCTTGATTTAAGGAAAACTTGAAAAATAAATCTAGAGAGGTGAGCAGATTTCATTTTTATACTTTTCACGGGGTAAATAATAAAAAAGTTAATTGAGTAAAAATGGAAGCGGTGAAAAACGGGGATGTTCTCACGATATGGAGGCTGGCTTTCGACGGCGACAGATGGAGAACCGTGTGCTGACATACCGTATACAAGCAATCCGTAAAATACGAGGGTAAGGACGTCTTCTCCGTGACGTCAGACGGAATCACCTTAATCCTGTTAACTTTTTCACCAGCTCCTCGTGTATCGTCGTCTTGTTCGGATTCTCCTAGAATGTTCTGGCGGGACATGCGCTTGAAAGAATAATGAGCGAAGCGGAGAGAGACACGGGAATAAGATGAAGAGTACAGTATGAAGATACACACCGATTTGACCGCGTTACAACGGAGCGAAAAGCAGAGGCAAGTCGAAAGGTAGAGGTAATCGGGAGGAAGTCGGACAAAATTGTAAGGCGCAACTGGAAAGCTAGCGTGATAATGCCGGTGGCAAGAAGTTGCCTGGCGCGACGCTGCAAAATTCCACTGACACCCCTGCCTGCTGCTACAGGCATATTCTACGTCCCGATTCGCAACCGGGTGTGCTGGTCTTAGTCCGTGGCGCAGTCACCTTAATAATGCAGCATATTAAGATTGGTTTCGCTGCAGGGATGCCAACGGCCCGGGGAATGGCTTACCTCCATACCCTGCTCGACTATATGGACCATCTTCGTGCGCATCCCCTCTACTCTCGCTTGCTTCGCCTTTTCGCTATAGACGATATACGAGGCTACTGAAACGCGAAAACCTGCTTCTTCGAGATCCGAGCTAAGAATTTCAGCCGAATTTATTCTCGTGTCGCTGCTCCCAGACAGCAGATAGTAAACATACGTGTTCCAGGCTACACTCACTTTCTCGAATAGCTAAATCGAGAAGGTAAAGCCGCCCTCCTCCAACCAACTCGTCCTGTTGCAAGACGCCAAGTCTTCGGCCCGAGAACAATGCGAATGGCACGACAAAACTTTATTTGAGCCTTGGGAGGGATGCGAGCTCGAACGCATACCCGGAATTTCTCAAATCCCTCTAACATTCCGATCTCGCTTAACTTATATGTCTCTTGTATCATGAATGCAACACCCTCGGATAATCAATCGAAACGCAAATCAGAAGGGCTTTTTTTACCCTTTTCATTTATTTATTCATTTGCCCATATTCGATCATTGATTATCACTGAAACCGTTCATTAATCGTCTACTTCAAGAAACATTTGTGAATTCTCGTCGACGTGCGATTGAAAATATTTTAATCGCTAGAATTAGTATTATCCGATGAGGAATAAACACACGACGGGGTCAGGGTTTAACTCGTAATAATCTCTTCGATTCATCATTTTCGCGTGTTCAAATGCATCGCTGCACAAGTTTTTTTTTTATTATGATGGGCATCTCGAACCTTCCTCTGATTGTAAATAATTTTTTATGAAGTGCGAAGGTGATGGGTTGCGGAGTGAAATGTATATATTTAGCCTCTAACAAGCCTCGCGCCAATAATCATACTTTTTCTTATAATAATTATTATGCACATTCCTCCATATATTATTCAAACACAAAAGATCCCTTCTTGTATTGAAAATTTTCTAGTGATGGAGCGAGCCTCGCAAATATCGAATGATGAAAAATTACAATGAAGCTCACCTTCTTTGTTAGCGCTACTCTTGATCTCTGTGGCCCTCGGAGGTGCTGATGGTTTCGGCATTTCTGCAATAATTTTTCGCAACTCATTATATTATCAATGATTTATGAAAAATTATATCAACTACAAAGGTGACATAAAATAATGATACGATGATTGATATACGTATAAAATTTGCATGGTTGCTTCATTAATTTAAGAAATAAAAATATTTTCATTTGAAATTAAAATATTTTAATGAAAAATTCGTCACTTCGGGTATTCTTACCGTATAGCCGGATAGAACCCTCGGTCTCACCGAGAGAATTTTTACTGATGCACTGATAGCTGCCAAAATCACCAACTTCGAGATCCCTTATGGTCAGTCGCATGTGCGTTCTGTAACTGTTCTCGTTCGTCTCGGCCGTATATTTGTCGTTCGACAGTAACATGGTTTTGTTGAAGTGCCAATAACTGATAGCCCGTGGATGAGCCTCCGTGTGACAGTCGATCGTGACATTCGCTCCAGCTGGGGCTCCGACCAGTTGATTCGGTACCCAGATCATGGGCGAAACTTTAATCGATAAAACCAGTCATTTATTCAGATACGTTTCAACGATTATTCAGCCAGTTTTACATTTATTATACAGAATGTAAGTTTGAGGGGTTATACATAGATTTATCATAATTCTAATCGGGAGAATACTTTTATAATAATATACTGATCAAACTTGTATTGTTTCTCTTTTTCCTATATTAAAAAAGATACGAGGCTTCTAATCGAATCATCGGAATAGAGCTCATGCAGAGCGCATTCACTTTTGGCTAATTTCTACTCATTATAAATAAAATTAAACGTCCGTTGCTTTGGAAATAATGACCCTGATGTTTAAATCATTCATTTCGCCTTGCAAAAATTATCAGAAATTACGTATTATGAAGTTGATATAGTCGAGAGCACGAAAAGATATGTATATGGTAACTTGAAATTTTGAGATTTTCCTATTTTCGATTCTCAAAATATCAGGCTAAAGGTTTTCGAACACGCTAATCGTTCTTTGAATTTTTCAATATGAATTCTTGAATTGCGCCTCGAATAAGTAGCATTTTCGTTATCTACGGGAAATTTCCGATCGAATAAGGTCTTAAAATCGAT
>JAPYYW010000129.1:0-127235 GCA_030522545.1 Cremastinae sp. A BG-2022a | reverse complement strand
AGTTCAGTGTTTCTAATTAATAATATCGTTTCAAAATACTTTTTAAAAATGTCAGTGCGGATGTATCCTATATTAAAAAAAGATGAAACCTCTAATCAAATAATCGGAATGGAGTGCATTATGTGAAGTTGCATGAAGAATGCATCTAGAAGAACAGCAAAATAGTAATTAAAACGTCAAAAAAGCGGCCGCGTTGTCGCTCGTTATAATAAAATTAAACGCGAACAAGAGAGTCAATTTAAATTATTCGATAAATGAAAAAAAAAAAGCAGAATAATTTTTTTCCAATATTTTAGAAACGAAAAAAAATGTCGTGAGAGGTCAAACTCTGCGACAAAATTTTTTGTATAGAATTTTTCTGTATTTTATTACGATTTAATCGAAATAACTTGTAGAACGTTAAGTGCGGATCGAACCGCATTTTTTTTTCGCTGATTTATGAACGGAGGAGAGGCGACTCAGCGGCAAACCGGTCACCTCTTGCAGCGTCCCAGATTGACAAATATCGAGTGTGTTAGCCGGGTATAAAAAGGGCATAAACCACGTAACTTTTGAACGGTAAAAAATCCGAACGACGGGGAACGCCTTTCCCCTCGCTACCAGTCGATTTAATATAAAATTAAGGTGCCCGTCTCCAAAGTCTGGAGAAACGAGAAGTTGAAAAATATTTATACGTATATAGAGAGAGAGAGAGAAAAAGACGATCTTTCTCTCTCTCTTTCTCTCTTTGCCGTGTGTGCCTATACGCGAGACTTGAGGCAAACTCGCTTTGGCCCTAGAGCTGGACTTTACCGTAATTCCGCTAAACCAGACTCTGCAGTCGAACACGACGACGGCGACTACTCTCGTGAGGTCAAGGAACCGCCCGGACCATTCTCGTTAAATGTGAAAGTCTCCGGTCCACCATTAAAACAGGGAATAAGAGAGAATGAGAAAAAGGAGAAGGAAGGATAAAAATGAAGTCTCTGATTTATATTTACACAGTGTTATATCCGTTGCTCTCGTGAGACGCACGCGGGAGTGCCAAAATCTCGAAACGCACGAACTTGGCATCGGTGAGAAAATATATGGTTACCTTCGGGAAAAAAAAATAGCAGAGAAGAAAAGGAGAAACGAAGAAATGTCACCGTTTCTATAAGACGGTAAAATTCCACTCGATATGGGCACGAGAGTTGGCTCATCGTTTATAGACGAGCCATACGTAGGAAGTGGACGTTTTTTCTCCCTTCCTCCCTCCTCCCTCTCTCTCTCTCTCCTCTCCTTCTTTCGGAATTTACAAACAGCGGTAAATTGATACGCAAGAGTTTAATCGTCCCGAGTGTGGATGTATAAAGTGTGCACGGGGGGAAAGAGAGAGAGAGAGAAAAACCTTCGGAGGAGCCGGTAAAGGTGGGCGATCGCTGATGCTGATATATCCGGTGACATCGAACCGTCGCCGCGTCTCACCGATCCTATACGTGTATTTAGAAATTAAGCAATGGATACGCGTTCGGAGATTTTATAGCGCGAGTGGGTCAGGAGACTTTCTCACATTTCAAAAAGTGCACCTGTATACGGGATCCCGCGAGCGAGCCAGCCAGCTCCGGAGTGTGCGCGCGCGTCTATGCGCTCGAAAAAATAAAGGCGGAGAACGCTCTTTCAACGAATCTCCTGGCGATGATGTACCCGAAATATATTCGAAAACCTGAAAACCTTGGAGAAATCGACGGGAATTTTTTTTTCTAACGCTTCTTTTTCTACTTTTTCTCTTCCTGCTCGCTCTTACCTCGAATCCTATCGCTGGACACACCGAGTGGGAAAAATGTTCAGTTGAGTCTATTAAATTCAGAGGTTCTATCAGCTTATGGATGTTATGTTCAAAATCGAAAATAATGGAAAAATTTTTGAAAATTTTTCATAATGTTAAGTAATATCTCTAAAAGGTTGTGTAAAAATTTCACGACGATTGGGAAGCTCCTCTCATTAATATATTAATTGTTAAATATGGCTATTTTTTGAACCTTCGTACCCATAAGAGTACGTGTTTGAAGTTGCAATTTTGTATAATAAATATCTCTGTAACGAGATTTCTAATTTAAGTGGATTTTTGCACTGATCTTTGTATAGCATTGAAGAATGTTCATCTAATTTTTCAAAAAAATTTCAGAATTTTTTCGTACAATCACATGGAGAGTAAACCTGTCATTGGACGACATTGAATTTTAAATATGTTTTTCTTCAGTTGATTTGCAGCAATTTTTCTTAATAAATTTCTACTCTCAAACGCTTTCGTATGGGAGAAAAACGTTGTCAAACTTTTGATTTTTTACTCTACGGACTCAACATCCTTAATTGGTAAACATTGTGTATTACGTTGACTCAAGAATTTTCAAATTGGTAAACAAACTGTTTTTTACAGTTAAGAAAAAATGTTTATAGAATGATAAAATAAAACAGTATGAAATGATTTTTATATTTGTCAACTACGAAATGGCAATAGTAAAGAATTTTAGGCAGGAATCGCATGACAGTATATTCAAAAGTTTTGCCTTCATGTTAATTAATAATTTTTAATAATTTGCACATTTTCAAGGAATTCTGTCTCAATGATTTTAACGCTACTTTAAGCTTATTTCACCGCAAAAAATGTTATCAAACGTGAATTAATTAACTACTATTACTACATTGTAATAATTGTTCATATTAGTGATTCATCCTTAATGAGACATAAATTATTATTGAATTCATAAATCAGGATATACATGCCAAAATATCATGACATGGAATTTGTGGAAAAATAATATTTTAAAAAGGCATTTCACGTAATTTTGCACTACACGGCATATTCTTTTTCACATCTCAAAAAATTTTTTGGCAAGATTTATTCTTTCCTTTTTGTCGAAGAAAAGTTTGATAAGTATATTTCTTATGTTTATTGTTTCGATAATGCACTTCAATTGCTTTTTGATGTTACAGATATTAACAAAAAAAAGTATGTCTAATACTTATTACGTAAAAAAACAAACTTTATAATGTCTGCAAAGAATATTTCTTAATACGTACAGAATGGTCTCTAGTTTTCTACCAAAATCACTGCATATAAGTTATTTGTATATAATTGTATTTTAAAAACTGTCAGATTCCACTAAAAATACGTGTTAATAATTTGTTCGACAAATATCCTATAAACTATTATAACAAACTTCATCAAACGTTGCACAACTTTTTTCCTGGCAACAAATCTACATTGCCAAAATTTTGTTGTAAAGGCAAAACACTCGTCCTAAGTCTTTCAAATATGGAATCTGTCCATTGAAATGGAGATAATCAATATTGTATCAAATATGCCAGTGTCACCAATATTTGATGAACCAAAAACATAAATTCTATAATAATTCAATAAATCATTTTTCCTACATGAATTAAATTTCAATACAGATAATATTCTTTTCGATCAGTGTACGCGCACAAACGTTTGCAAACGAGCAAAATTTTTGACATTCCCTTTCCGTTACTTCGACAGATTATCAGAAGTCCGCGGCGTCAAAATAAAAATGTCTATAAACGTTCGGCGACGTATATATAGCGCGGTGCAACATTGAATCGCAACCTTTTGGCCGGCGGTCATCGCGCGTGACCCGAAGTTGCACACGAGGCGAGCTAACAGGTTCACTCGTCGTCGCGGGAATTAGCATAATCGTCATGAGGCATGCAGCCCCCGATGAATTATTTATCTGTCGGAAGGAGTGCCAAGAGTGTGAGCAAAAAAAGGACGCGAGAAGAACACGGGAAAAAAAACGGGAAAAAAAGCCAAGGCGGAAGGAGTCACGGATCGAGGGGAAGGAGCAAGTTCGTAGATGAAAAACAAAATTAAAATTAAAATACGAAAAAAAACAATAACTATATGTATATATGTATATATACGCGAAAAGAGAATTAAATTTGAAAAAAAAAAGATGTAAATGAAACAAGTGTAAGAATGAAAGGAAGAAAAGAAGAGAGAAAAAGAGAGAGAGAATGGTTTTTGTCCGCGGATGCAGCGGAGTAGACGAGTGGCTGATGAGTGACTGTGGCGAGTTTCGCTCCAGCCATAATACGAAGGTATAAGGAAGATGTGAGAAATTTTCTCCGGCGTATATCTCGCTCCGGGACGTGTGTGTTGGCATCACTGGGCGCTGTTTATATCCATTTAATGCGCTCGTGTGCGCGCCCGTACGTGTATACGCGGCGCGAGCCGGCCTTCCGCGGACATTTGCATATTACGTCTGAGCGGCTATCTCTCTCGGATTCGCGATGAGGCGAGCGCGAAGATAGCGGGAGAAGGAGCGCGCAGCAACCCTCTGGAAGCGCGAGAGACGGTGCATTACATTAATTTTTGATCCTACGCCCGAGCGCATGCAAAAAAAATACGGGAGGAAGGGGAATGCAAAAAATGGGAGAGCCGGGTAACACGGAAACTGACCCTAACCATCGCAAAACGAGGCTGCGTGTGTTAGAACAAAATTATACAATCAATTACGGCACGCGTGAGACTTGTTTTCCACGTGGCCTTTCTCTCTCTCTCTCTTTCTTTCTCCCTCTCTGACCTTTCCTAAGGATAAAAAGAACCGAGCACTCGGATGTATATATTAATACGTAATTGCTCAATTAAAACGCAATTCGCGCACACGCCGGGCCGCTTTTTTTCATTCTTGTCGAATATCCGACGACGATCAATGATCCTGCGAGACAACATAGGATATATATATTCCGCGGTGTAAACACGACGTGTATAATCAAGGGTGAATTAGAACCGTTTAAAGATACTTTTTTATATGTTCTTTTAATATGTATGAAACATTTTAGTGTAAAATGTGAAAATGTTTCACTGAAAAGGTTCAAGTTTGTCAGATTTCCAATCAGCAGAATTTTAACATTTTTTTTTCTAATGTTTTATAATTTAATGGGCTTACATCACCATCGTATTTTTAATTTTTGGCGATAAGTTTAAAAAATAGGATTCCCTGAGTCTTTTCATTATTAATTATTTATTCAAATAATGCTAATTATCTGAATTGTTTAAAAAGTGAGTTTCAAGTGTCAATTTATATTGGAGCTCGCAACAAAAATAAATTAATAGACTTTTTATGGTAAAAACTTCAATTTTCATCAGTTTATCACGAATGATACTTTTATCAGGAAATAACTCTCTAATTTATCCTTAAGAAAAGTATTTGCATTTTTGGGAGAAAAAGATTCAACAAGGGGTGATTATTTTTGATAAAATAGTAAACAAAATAAAATTAATTTAACTCGAAAATACATAGGGAACCGTGCAGTCATCACTTTTTATAAAATATTCAAAAGATTGCAGAAAAGATAAGGTGAAGAATAAACTTCCAATAAATTCAGAAAATCTTCTGCAATAGATATGAACATTTTGGTATAAATACCTCATCATCTTATGAATAAGTAGCAGATGTAACTAAAGGTCACAACATTGTTTACTCATTTTTTAAATTACTACGAAAGTGATATTAATATCTTTCCAATTAATACATTCAATAAGTTTTCGGCGTATGCCACATATCAATTAATTTTTTATACATATTTTAGGAGCATCTATATTTTACGTAATTATCATTTTTAAAATAGAAAAATTGCTGGGAAAATATTGATATCTGTAGGTTAACGCCATGGTCAAATTAGAAATTGTACACCAATTTATTGACGTTTTTCAATGAATAATCAATTATCTCAACATTTTTTAATAATTGGGAATGACTTTTTGTGAAAATTATCGTCATGTTTATTCAAATAAAACGTCGTAGTTCAATTTTGTCAATTAAATTATTATTAGAAATTTTTTTTAATCAACTCAATAGTCGTGCAAGTACTCAATCAGTTTTCTTCCAAGTCAAATGCGTGGTTATAATAAAAATATACGCAGAGATTCCATTAATTGTATAAAATCACACCAAATCAATAAAATACATTTTTCTGATTTTTAAATCCAAAAACGAAAGGATCAATTTTAATAAAATGTGGAGGTCAATTAATTAGGAAGTTTTCACAAAACCAAATTTTCATCGATGGAAATAGGACTATAGGACTATGAAATAGGACTTAAATCAGAAAATTAAAGTCCCTCGCCTCAATTTAAAACCCTGGCCGGGACTCTTTTGACGGTCACGGATCTCTTTAAATCAAGAGAGAGTGCAAAGGACTTTCCATCAATAACCAAAGGATCAGCTGGTCGCAGAAATCCGTTAAAAATCTGAGGTACATCCCAGTTTCGTTTATTACGGTTCTTCCGATGCATAACGGTCGGTAATCGATGAGTAAAAAGAGAGAAAGAGATCGCGAGCTTCGAAAAGCCTCATGGGAAGCAAATCGGGAGTTCTGCATGGATTCAAGTTCGAGTTGACGGAATAACGCGCGCGTATCGACGTTCGGAAGCGAGCGTGGATGGAAACGTCGTAAAGTCTGGACGTTGCCGGTGGCTGGGACTTGTTCCAGGTCTCTCTGACACTGGGAACGAGTATCTCTCGGCAAAAGCAGAGTTTGCCGCTCATCCGTCGAGAAGAGTGTAAATAAGACCCGGACGCGTGTGTGAGTCTCTCATTTTTTTGTTCTGCGTCCGGATGCTGCGGAGTGATAGGCAAAGCAGCGAAAAGTTCCCACAGTCTTCGCTGGTGGTTGCGGTGGTGGCGATGGGGTGCGCGAGAGAGACGGGTCGCACCTTGCCGAGGAGAGGACCGGTGGCTTTTTCCTCGTTATAAATCTCCGATCGGAGCGGCCTCGGTGATTTCGCTGGGGATGATTCGCCAGGATACTGCTGTTTGAATAGGAAGAGCCCAGGTAATGTCGAGCCGATTTGAATATACCTGGTCCGAGGCTGGTCGTTGCATATGTTTAAGTTCCAAGGGTCGCAGCAGCAACCCCTTGTCCCAGCGCTCTCTTGGTTTCTTCCTGCACTGGCCCCCACGTACTTCCGATCTGGAACAATGCGCCTCCCGGTGGGAGAGTAGGGGTTGCCGCGGCAGGTACGACAGGGTGAACACCCTTCGGACCCTTCCTATCCTCGCTCTTATAGGATGTCCCTCCGTCACCAGGTAAAGGCCTGCGATTTTGCATACATCTACATACGCTTTACTTTCTCAACCCCTTCCCGCGGCCTCTGTCCTTTTTTCAACCCCCCCCCCTCTCTCTCGCTCTCGTCGGAACTCACATTTTTTTACCACGCTCCGCGGGAGCATTTAGATATCCAGGTAGGGACCAGACGGTGTCATCCTCATGGGAAAGCATATGCAAACGGCATTGTGATGATCGGCGCATCGGCGCGAGCCTGGTGGGGGCAGCCTTCCAAGATCACACCCCTGAGATAGATGGTCTATCGTCTATCTGAGAGAACTCTCAGATTTTTCAAGCCCCTTGCGAGTTTCACGCTCGTATTCGCGCGCCCGAAGCTCCAGACGTCATTTACCACGCCGTGTGTACGAATGATCGCGCATACCAAATTCCCGGGCTCCCTCCTTCCGCTCTCCCTTGCGCAACCTCGCTCAATGCGCGCCGCCACATATGCATATGTTGAAAAAAATCATCCCTCTCTCTCTCCCTCCCTCCGGCCACGTAATTTTGGCTCGTCTTGCAGGTCGCCCGATGACGACAGTGTTATATATTATTGTTATTCCGGGAGGTTGCGAGAGAAAGAAAGCCGCGGAAGGAGAGAAAGATGGGAGTAATGGGAGAAAGCGCCAGGATTTCTATTGTTAAGCAAAATAAGCAACCGCCATCGGAAAAGCAACGACGAAGCTTTCATGCCCGGCCTCGCGCGACGCTAAAACTTTTTTTTCTCCGTTTTTTGACCGCCCTTTTTTCATCGCTTCTACGGCATCGCCTCTTTTTTTTCTCTATCGCTGATGCTTTCGTTCGGGACGCTGCGAAGATCATCAACGGCGGGTTACGATCCTTCGGATCATTCGTCGCGTCGTCTCTCTCTCTCTCGCCTTCAACCAGCGAGGCTTAAATCCATCACAGATTTTTCTCGAGGATCCGCGTTACGTCGTTTCTGTATTATTATGCTAAATTCTCGAAGCCTGGTGCGCTCGATCGTCATCAATTTGGTGGAAATAATAAAAAAAAACCGTTGCTGCGATATATCCAACGAGTAAACACTTTTCAAGCAGTCATCCTTCCTTTTCGACGCAAATTCTTTCCTTCGAATATATTTTTGTCGATGACAATGAATAACGTGTTTTTGTCAAGTTGGCTCTAAATTTTCTATCGCGTAAAACTGACTATTTAAAAAATAGTAACATGTTTGATTACAATTCAATCAATGAAATAATCGATTAATTAAAATGCGTTGATACTGATGAGAAAAGAATGTGGTAGACATTTTATTATAAAGTGACGACTGGATACTGATAGTAAATTAAAGATATATTTAGATCTTTATATGCCAATATTATTGGGAGTCATTAAACAAATTTTTGTTCAACGACATTTTTCTACAAATTGAATTATCATCTAGTATATGAATGAAATTCATTTATTGATTCAACTAAAGTGTAATTATAGTATACATAAATAAGTGTTGCATTAATCAAATTTTTTTCGATTGAATAAATTTAGTGGAATGAACTAAATTCTCTTCTCAGTGTAATATTAGATTTTGACATATTTTGAATCAAGTCCTAAATTTCTGTTTGGTTCTAAAATGAAGAATTACCATTTAGAGCAAATATTCACTCTACATCACACAAACGATGATTATCCTTAAAAAGTGACAACTGTACGCTGTAAAGATACAACTATTTTTATTATTGTACAACCAAAAATATTTTTAGATCTTATCGATTGCAATTAAGTTGTAAAAATTCTATCACTTCTGGTAATAATTAGATTTGATGATAAGGCTGGTGATAATTAGGTTGGATATTTTTTTTAATCCACCTAAAATGCATTTAGTTCTAAAATAGCCAATATATAGTGGTTACTTCTTTTCAAAATGATAAACAATTAAAGATTGAAGATGTAAGGTTGCAGTGTTGTACATCATCACGATTTAGATCAAATTAGGTGAATTTGATGCGCAATGTTTTTATTTGCCGTAACAAGTGGAAACGAGATGAAGGAGTGTGAGATATTCATGAATGATTATGCTATACAAAGAAACAATTATGCTAATTATTGTACAACCAAAAATATTTTTAGATCCTATCTATTATAATTACGTCGCAAAAACTGCATCACATTTTTGACATTTTTTTTAACCCAGCCTAAAACACAGTTAATTCTAAAACAATCAGTATAGTTGTCACTTGTTTTCCGAATGATGAACGATCAAGGATCTAGGTCATAGCGTGTATAATCGCGACATCGAAAAAATTAGGTGAGTTTGATGCGCAATGTGGTTTTTTTTACTGTAACAAGTGGAAAAGGAGGAAAGAGCGTGTGGGATATCCGTGAATGAAATAATGAATGAAGCGAAACGAAAAATCAGGATGTCTGACGTGGCGCGCGTGTCCGTTGCTAATTATCGTCGGTAGTTTAACCAGCGTCAGACACGATCCACTCTCTTCGGCACCTCGTAAAATTTAAATAAACGTACTCTCCCTTTCTCTCGGAGCGAGCTGGCTCCTTTATTAGTCCAACGCGGGAAAATGAGAAGAGCGAGGCGAACGAGAGAGCGCGATAGCGAGCGAGTAAAAAAAAAGTAGGAAGTAAAAAGAAGCGCGAAATGAAGCAAAAGATTATGCGAGGCCGTAACGAATGGCGCTCTTCTTCGAGATCGGGCAAGTGCGCGGAATGAACTAGTCCATAACGCGCCTCGTCGGCCCGCCGTCCTGGCGCAGGTGCAACCGCGGCGGAAAAAGACCGAGCTGAAAATACGCGAGTGAGAGAGAGAGAGAGAGAAAAAAAGAGAGCTACGTTTACGTGTCTAGGAACACAACCTGGCGCCCCGGAGTCCGTTGCACCTGATGAAAATGAAATAAACGCAGTCATCTCATTTTCATTCTCATTAGTATACAGAGAACAAGTGGGCCAGTGGCTTCCAACGAGTACGTACACGCTCTCGGGACTCCGTGTATGGAAAATAACCGGGACGTGTGTATGCGTATTTATATACGCGCCTATAATCCCCTCTCTCTCTCTCTCTCTCTCTCTTTCGTACACGTGTTGCTCCGATGCGCAACTTGGGGAATCCCGCATAACATTAAAACCTTTGAGACTGCCTGGATGCAGAGGTTTCCCTGCGATCATCCCCCCCCCTCTCTCTCTCCACACAAGTTTTACGCATATAATCAACGGAGTTGCTGTTAGTGTTTCTCACTAGATAAACGAGCCTCGACTTTTATTCTTGCTTCTAAATTTTCGTTCCCATTCCAGAGCAACAATTTACTCGAAAAAGTGTGAATATTATGTATTTCTAAACAAGTATAGTTTACTCGTAATTATGGACAAAGTGTACCGATGATTATATTGCATTTAAAATTGAAATTGGGATTTTTTAGGGTAGTTCTATCGTTTTACTATTTTCTTAGATTCTCTTGGAAATTTGTATAAACCTTCGTTAATATGGTCTGTATATGATTATTAAATTTTAAAAAATTTTGCGCCATACGTAGATATCCAGATATTTATTGTTAAAAATCCCTATTTTCAGTGCAGTCCCATAAGAACACGTGAAAAATGTAATTTTCAACCTTAAATATCTTGACTTCTAGATCGTGGAACTCAATCTTAAAATTTTGCATAATTCTGCATATTACATCAAAGAAGCTTCTTATAGATATTAAAAAAAAATTGTAAAATTTTTTTCATCATTTTCATACATAAATAGCACTTAAACGACTTTAAATTTAGAGTATCTTATTTTTAAATCTATTTTTAATAACTCTTTTTAAGAAACGTAAGCTCAATATCCACATAGTATGGAAATAGCTGAGATAAAAATTTTTATAGGTAAGTGTACCGATGCTTAAGATAGTGATAATAACCATGATAATAGATTTTATTATTAGGGAACAATTATAATGCTTCTCTTAAAGCTAATCATATTTTTAAAGTAAATTTAAATGTATTTGAAATCTAGATTAAAGCATTGTATGTCAAAAACTAATACTTTCTCTGGGGTCGAATTATAATAAGTAGAATCTAAAAATATACATATTTAGTTCTATAATAATCAGTGTAGTTTATTACTTTACAATAAAAACTTCCATAATTTTTCTGAATCTAAGTTATTTTATAAAAAAATATACATAATTGACAAATAATTGAAATATTAGATAGTGAACAAATTGAGAGATGCTCTGGAGAAGACAATATAAAAATTTTTTCATAAATTGTAATTGTATATTGTAAAAATCTCGTCAATTACATGATTAAGTGCAATTTTTGAATTTTTCCGTCTTCTATTTGGTTTAATCTATTAAATTTCAATTTTTGCATGACTTCAGTTGTATAACTACTTTTTATAGTTTATATTAATTGCAGTTCCAGATAATAAACTCTGGAAGATGATTGTGTATAACGTGTAAAAAAAATTTTTCATGTACACAAGCACAGCTTTATAGTGAACCCCAATGCATAATTTTCATAATTCGATTGGCGATTGGGTTTTCAACGTTATACCGACGCTGGACCAACCTATGATTAACATATGCGCTTATTGATATTATAGTCGACTCTCGATTATGGCAACATCGCTTATGGCAACTTCTCGCTAATGGCAACTTTTCGTTCTCTCTAAAGGCAACTTTTATTATCCTTACTACGATCCATCCACGAACTTGGCGTATGCGTCTTGGCTTTTATCTCGATTCGCGCAAGCGCGCTAATGGGAATTCGTGCTAAATTGGGAATAGAGGAGAAATTGTCCGAAGCAAGCCTTCCGATTCCCGAAGAGTTGCCACAATCGAGAGTCGACTGTACTTTTCTACATCCGCTGGTATTAAAAACAAGTTGAAAATTAAAAACAAGTTGAAAAATGAACACGCCTAATGTGTGTTGAAGCAACACGTTTGTTTTTATATATGCACGGCGTTAATGGGCACGAGCCTGTATCTAATTTCTCGGCCCTCCTCTCTTCCCAATTTTTTTCAGCAATTCCTTTCTTTTTTTTTCTCGTACAAGGAACGGCGAAAAAAGTTTGCGTGCTCCAAATTCTCCGGTCTTTTCGCTCCGTCTAGTCGGTTATTCATCTTCTTCTCAGCGAGTTTCAATCTCAATCTCCCGAGCGTACAGCCTCGCGGTGTGTCGCGTGCCACGACGATGAACCTGCACAGTTCCAGGCATGAGGCGAGAGCTCGTGTATTACCGCGAGAAAGAATGAGAGAGAGAGAGAGAGAGAGAGAGAGAGAGAGAGAGAGCAACAAACGTGTACATATTCATGGACTCCAGCGGCGCATAATGTGAATTATTCTACGATTCGTTTCTACATAAGAATTAAGCCGACAATCACTCGTGGCCAATGATCCCTCCGTCTCGAGTATGTTTGTACATAAACCACTTCCATTCAGACTTCCTAGCACGTTCCCGGCGCATCGCGCAAAAGTAATTATGTCATTGTCTCTCGCTCTCCGCGCCTTTTTCTTTCCGATCATCTTCTCGCCAATTTATCGCTCTTTCCCTCGTTTCTCATCATCCTCCTGCTATTTATTTTCCCTCGTTGTGTTTTCGTCTCAGCGACGCGTCTGCGATAGTTACGAGCGTGCGCCAAACGTTTTTCGCGGAGCTTGCGTCAAGTCGGAAATAATCGACGACGCTACGTTAATTTGACTAATAAGTTGAACTCACGCCCGTTCCATTCGCAGCCAACAATCCGAGCGAAAATCACAGCTCGTGTATTCTTTTTTTATTTACGTTCGCTATCGTTTATTTCCCGAGATTTTTTTTTCTCAAGGTTTTTTGCCAGATTTTTTTGTCGAACGTTCTTTTTAATTTTCGCAAAGCTTGTATAATTTGCCACGGCAAGTCGCCGGATCTCGGAGCCGCGATTAGTCGACACAATGGAGCGAGAATAATTGCGATCGTTTCGACGTCTCACCGGAATTATTGGATGCGAGGAAGTGTCACGTTTTTATTTTTATCTCACAATTTCCACCGGTGAGTAAATGAAGTACGTTAGAAAAAAAAAACAAATTAAATCTTGCTCCGGTTAAGGATGTCTTTTGAGTCAAGTGGAATACGTCTTTACGATTTTTTTAGCGTGCAATTAGAGAATGCTAAAATAAAGTCTTGAATTTTTAGGTATTGAAAATGATCGTTCATATTTTACATTTAATCGTTTTTTAACTTTATGGGATTTTTTTATGACTAAAGAAAACCTGTGAACGGCTGCGTATTACGTTAGTCAGCTTCGGTTCACATTAACATTATTTACTAACATTAACAATCAGTCTCAATGGCTCGTAATCTTAAGTTGTTTTAGAACCTTATAGTTTTTTAAATTATTCTCTGTTTCTCTTTTCTATTAGTGTAATAAACTATTTCTATAACGTTTCATTTTTATCCAAAACAAATATGATATCAAAATAAATTTATTAAGTCGTATTTAAATCGTATCACGAATATGTCATTGTTAAACATAGTTGATTAGTGCATGCTTTTTTGTACAGATTTTTTGTAAAGTTTTATTTTTTATTCATTGAAATTTTTTTAAACTATCCTAAATTTTTAAAATTTTTTAACATTATTAATATTCCACAAAATAAAATGAAAATACAATTTTTTTGTACCAAATTTTTTGAAAGTAATATATTATACAAGACGCTGCCGTATATCTTTTGATTAAAATATATATTTATTTATTCAGTAAGTTATTTGTAAGTAGTTGTTATATCTTTTTGAAAAAATATTGAAATATTCTCTATTCAATACTTAAAATCACTGATTTTAAATATATAGTACTAAAAGATAAATATTTGATTATTGAATTTATTATTCATTTTATAACCAAATACTTCTTATTGAAATGTATCAAATTCATGAGAAACGGCTGATTATAAATTAAAGTATCATCAACTTGAAAACAGCTCTCAAGAAGAAAATTATGATGATTTTTGCCAAGAAAATAACAGTATATCTTGTAATAAAACTCATCGATTATACGGTGAAGTACAATTTCTAAAAAAAAATTACGTCTTCTATTTAATTTGGTTAATCGAATTTCAATTTTTGGATAACTTCAGTTGAGCAAGTGTATTGCAAAATTATGATCCTTGTATTTCTGAATGAGTCTCCATATCTATGATGACTTACAGAAAAAAGCTTGACTTTAACCTGGATCTTTGAAGGAACAGTCAAAATTTCAAACATAAATTCCTCACTAATAAATAGAGGTTGTCCTTCGACTTCCCCGCCTAAAAAATCGAGATGGTAGTAGGAACTAAAGGCCCAAGGTTCATTTGTAAACGCCAGCCAGTGCAAATCACTCTTTTTCTCCAAAAGAGTCAGTATACACATGGCGTCAGTATTTTCGAAGGTAAATCAATACAGCTTTTTTGTCTTTTCTCGTAGTTTTTCATTTTTTTCCCAACTTAAATAAATGTTTTATGAAAAAAACTTTTCTGTATATTTCGTTTATAAGTTCGTTATTTTTCCATTAAAATATTCCCCACTTTTATAGGAGCTTAAATAATACAACTTTTTGGAGTCTAAGTCAAAGGCCCTATTTTTTTAAAGCTCATAGCCTAAACTGCAATAGCCTAAAACCGTTTTTTCTTTATTTGTTTCGTGTAGAGCTAGGAACTTTTTAAACAAAATTCCGTTTTTTTCTGCTTTTTAAACTATTTTTCAATTCTTATGAATAACGATTTTAAACGTTTGACATCGGCAACTTTTGGAGCATGTAGTACACACTTCAAAAAGTAATTCTGAATTTTTTCAGAATTTTTAAAAGTCTACAACACTTAAAAAAATCGTCTGTTCCTTAAAAGACCAAGGGTACAGAACGTGTGTCGAAAAATATAGTGTACACGCGAAGGGTTAAAAATGTGTTTCATTAAAAAACGCGAAGATTAATTTTGCTAAAGATTGAAGGTTCAATTAATTGCAAAAAATGTCTGCGTAAAATAAAAATGTGATTTATTAAATGTGGATTATTTGCCCTGTTGATCGAACTACACCTTGTGATTGAAAATGTGTTTCATTCTTTTTTTCATTGTCGAAAAAGAGAAGAAACTGCGACGCTTACCGGATCGAGTCCGCGCTGGGCTGGCGAGACTCTTCGCAGCCTCCGCAGCGTGTCGACCGGTTCAACGTCCACCTGTCCTTTTACCGAGCTCTCAGCCACCGCGGCGGTCTCGAGAAGGATAACTCACATGCGTATTATATTTTACACGCCGGAGGAATAAGCGCGGAGGAAGCAGGGGAGATTTGCGCACGTACGCGATCGAACGTAAAGAGAGAGAGAGAGAGAAAAAAAGTCATTCGAGTTCTACATTCAAAAGTATTCGAAAATAAGGATGGATTTATGTCCCGAGCGACGCAGAAATAAAAAAGTATATCTCGCGAAAGAGTAAAGAAAAACAAATATTTTTGCAGACCGATCGAACTGGTCTAATTTTTTCTATTTTTCGATTCCGTTATTTTTTTTTTTCGTTTTTTGTTTCGTACGTTTTAAAGATTATTTCTTAACGAAAATAAAACGACATATGGAATGCTCCGTGTGTGGTTCGCATTGAGTTTTATGATAAGAGTGGAAAAGTGCGGCGAGAGGAGATAGACGGAACGCGTTCTAACGAAACTCGTCGTTCTCGCTCTCGAACTCGACGGCGCGTGAAACCTTCACCACCGATTCTGATAATCAAGAATGGAAAGGACATTCCTGTCAGCGGATTTGTTTGCCCTCCTCTCCGCGTATATTGGCTCTCTTACATTGGCACCGGTTTCGCTTGATTTATCAATTTTTCCTTTTCTCGATATGCTGGACTTTGGAATCAGCGCTCCGCGATTGACTCTTCGAGTATCCGCTGGATCTCGACGTCCCGAGGGAAGGAGAAGCGAAAAAAAACTCTTATCGGCCTGTAATTAATGGATGACGAAAGTCAGGCACTCGGCCATGATCGAGACCGAAATTGGAACGATTAACGCCTATCTCGTTTTCATAATCGATGGAATATGTGAGAACACTCGCATCGATCGGACTTAAATGAGGGCAATTAGCATATTTATCTAGCATATATCGTGATGTCAGAAAAAAAAGGAGTAAAACAAACGATCGAGTGATTTGGAAAGTGTATACTTTTGGATATTGTATATCTCACAATTAAGTACATTTATTTGCGAATATGATCATTAAAAAATGTCAATTTTTCATGTCGATCATTTTTATTTTAAGGAACATTATTCTTCGAATATTGTTGATAAAAATAAATGGAGTGAAACAAGTTTCAAATATTATTTTATGGTACATACTGAGATAAAATAAATATTTAAAAAATTTAATATTCGAAAAACAATCATTAACAAATTTTTACTTTTCTATAGTATATAGAATTATAACAGCTATTTTTTTTATTAAATTGTTATTCGTACATTTTTCAATTGAAAAAAAGCTTCATTTTGAAAAGTTTAAAATGAATTAAAAATAATAATTTACTTTGAAATTCTATAAAATGGTACAAAAATCGAATATACGAAACGCTTCAACAGATTTACTTCTGCTGAGAGCTGTAAAAAGCGAGCAACGAGATAACAAGAGAGCGATTTAGAAATATCTACACTTATATAGTGAAATTTATCTAGCAGAAAACTGTGAAACCGTTTAATGAATCATTTTTTAATGAGGCGTAGTTCCTATCATTTTTCAAAATACTCCTGTCCATCCATAAATTATTTTTGAAAATACTGTCAAATTAAAATTGATTGTGAATAATTAAAAATTGCAGCAAAGTGATTTTAGGTTACTGATGCAAGAAAAGTGGAAAAATCCTAAATAATAAATGATAAAGAGAGATTCCATGGTGACAGCTGAGAAAAAAGCGAGACGAGATTTCAAGCGAGCACCGTTGAAATTTCTACTTGTACAGTAAAATTTTTCAGGCAGAAAACTGTAAACCCGTTTACTGAATAATTTTTAATTAGACGTATATAGTTCCTATCATTTTTCAAAATACTTCTGTTCGTCCATAAATTATTTTCGAAAATATTCTCGAATTAAAATTGATTTTAAATAGTAAAAAAATGCAGCAAAATGATTTAAAAAAACTGATGCGAGAAAAAGTAGGAAAATCCGAAATAAGAAATGATAAAGAGAAATCTCTTGTAAAATTTCTACTTGTACAGTAAAATAAAAATTGATTTTGAATAATAAAAAAATTGCAGCAAAGTAATTTTAGATTACTGATGCGAGAAAAAGTGGAAAAATCCAAAATAAGAAATAATGATGAAGATACTTGTTGTGGAAGCTGAAAAAAAGCGAGACGAGATTACAAGGGAGCACCGTTGAAATTTCTACTTAGCAGGATTTCGTCGGCCAGCAATTTTGCATTAACCCATTCCGGGAGTGTATAAAGTTAGCTCGTGTGTATGTTGGAGCATAAGGCTGGCAAGTTGCTCGTGAATTTGGCAGTACGAGAGTAGAGAGAATTTCGAAGGAGATGAAGAGAGAGAGAGAGAGAGAAGTCTCGGAAGATTCTGCGGCGAGCCGATAACGTTCCCGAGGATCTAGCTCGAGTGTACGCAGGTATAATGGGGTCCGTCTATGTTTTATTGTATACGTTGTTCCACACAGCATCTTGTTTGTTCAACTATTTTGGGAACATTTCGCGCCATCGCGTTTCTTTCACCACGCGTCCTCGTCCGCGCGGCTCCCCCTCCTGTTTTCTCTGCTTAGTTTTTAAATTATATAAAATTAACACCCGACAAATTATTAAAGAAATGGAAGGCGAGCCGTCGGGATGAGGCTCGCTTTTGCGCGATGACGCGATTTTACACACCGCGTGTAAACATTGCGTTGGATAAATATTTTTACTTCTGATGAAAGGATCAGTCGTTTCTCGTTCGTGTACAATTCGACCTTCCGTCAGAGGAGAATAACTCTTGCTTCTGTCAAGAAACACGCGCACCCAGCCCAGCTGCCTGTTACTTTTCATTTTTTTTTCTTCTTTCCTTTTTTTCAACCGTTTTTTTTTCTTTTATTTTCATATTTTTAATTCTCCTCGGTCTCGCTTCTCTATATGTTTTCTAGCTCTCATCTCTCTGCTCGCTCAAGATCGTCAACTCTGTGCTCTCGACAATCTGGCTTGGAAAACCTGTCTCTGCCAGAGACGAGGAGCGAGAACGAACAGGGACGAGAGAGAATACAAAAAAAAAGAGAGAAGGAGAGAGGAAGAGAGGTTTAGTGAGACCGGAGACGAAGGATCTCATGAAAAACCGGTGGAACTGTGCGAGAATTATGTTCACCTACGTAATAAACATGACTCAATTGATATACGAAACTGTTAAGCGCTGATTGTAACTCTAAACAACGGAAAACTCATTCGACTCGTTTTCAAACTGATCGCGGAAATGCTAATTTTATTTTCACTGCTCAAATGTCATAACAAGACTTTATTAATTCAGTATCGATTACCGTGATCTATTCGGATTTGAAAAAGCAACACGAAAATATTTTATTGTGAGAAAATGATCGTCGAAAATGCGCACGCAGATAATTTTCAGTAAATTATTTTTAAATTCGCATTATGCATATAATATGATATATTTATTTAAAGTATTTTTGGGACTTTTCAGAATCATTAGAAAATTTTCTATGAAATTGAATATTTTTAATGAAATTAAACATTTTTTAATTTATTTTACATTGACGAAATATATATGACAATTGTACATTTAAGTCACTGATACAAGATTCCTTGCCCAGCAGTTGAATAAGAAAATCTGATCATGAAATGAGTCAGTAAATCATTGAAATAAATTTGTCAAAAAATATTTTTTTTTACATATGAAAACTGTAATTCTCTATGTTCAATATTAATTAGTGCATATACTTCAATTTTTTTAACCTAATTAAACGACCAAGATCACTAATTTTGTGACAAGTATGTATGTAATAAAGTATAATGAACTGTGTTACAATATAATCCAAGCTCACAATTAATACATTTTGGCATTAAAATTAAATATAACGGTTTTTTTACAAAACAATCACGAACATTCATTATTTTTAATATTTATGATTTTTTCAGGCAAAAACGTGATACTAAAATCTGGAATTTCTTTAATCTTCGGTGAACAAAATTATTGAAGTTAAACAGAAAATTTTGGTATTTCCATTTAGATGATTTTTCCTTCCCAAAACCTCAAATTTTCATTATTTTTTCTTATTTATCTTCAGTCAAAATTAATTATGAGTTTAAATGATAGTTTATCAAGCTTCTCAATGATTGACAACGGATCTTTTAATTCCCAAAATAGTGTATTCAACATGGTGGCCAAAAACAGTTATAAATTTCAGTTTTTTTTCTAGTTTTTACAAAAGATTATTCAATTTTATGAACATTTTACGAGTATATAATTTTTCATATAAAATGTTCTCCCTGTATATAATTGGCACGTTTTGATCCAACAAAAATAATCTATATCAAAAAATATATACGTATCACTATTTAATTTTTGTCAAAGTCTCAATATACAAATACGAAAATAAAAATTATTGTGTTGGCGTATATGGGTGTGGGGAGAATCGGACACACGTGGATTCCGATGGATAGTAAAGGTCGAGCAATACAGCACGATTGGGCCGTCGCTTCCGTGCTGGTTGCAACGCTGGCACGTTCTGCACCTCGAGGAATCTTCCTCTCTCTCTCTCTCTCCCATTCTCTCTTTCTCACCGCATCCTGTCCCCGTGCGCACGATCGTTGCTCACAGAGTGTCTCTTTGTACAAGCAAAAAGGCGTACTTTGAATTTCCTCGCGAGGTGCAGGAGCGCTTCCGATCGAGCCGGCTCGATCGTTCCCCGCGAGGCCCGATATATATCTGCGCGTATGCGAAAATAAATAAGTAGGCTGTACAAAGTTAGGCCGAGCAAGACTGGAGAAATCGCGAAGTACATATACAGTGGCTTCTGGGCCCCCGCATTCGTCCCCTTCCATCCTTCCCTCTTTCTTCTTCCCTCCACCCCACCCCCTACCGTCCAATAAGTCAGCCCGCTTTTATTCTTGTCCGGAATATTCTTTATAGCGGCCGCGGGTTACCTGCCGGTCCGGAACACACGTTTTTCCTTGTTTGCCTTCTATATATATACCTATAGCCGAAAAAATACTATATATGCGCCCGTGGAAAAAAAGAGCGATATCGTGTGCGCGCATTTATAAATATGTTGCACCGCCGAGCGTATATTATATTGGTTGCACAAACGGGCACCGGCTATATGCGCTTTTGTGATCCGGAGTTTTATATGTGTGCGACGCCGCGTAAAGAAGAACCCAGTGGGCCTACAACCCGGGCCCCGTGTTCGGGACCTTACTTATTGGACAGTTTACACGCCGAGCGTTTTCATAACCTCGTTCCGTGTATAGATATACACACCTTTTTTTTAACCGGCCGCTAATGTATATGTGAAAGTGTCTGACTTATCATTCCTATACCGCGACCGGAATATGTATGCTCCCTCGGCAAGGTCCTCCTCCTTCTCGTTCTCTCTTTTTCGTATATTTCAAAAACGCACACTTTGTTGCAAACTTACGATATAGAGACAGGGAACAATTATAAATATTTTTTGTAAATGTTTTTGTTTCTTTTATTTTTTCGAAAATCAAATTATATAAAAAACAAACTTTGATAGAAAAGATTTGAAAATCTTTTTTGATTTTCCCAAATCCAAAATATCCGAAAATTTAAATTTATAGGGTTTTCGAATTTTTTTTATTAGAAAGAAGATTATGACGAGTCATTGTATTATCAATCACACGTTCTGTAATATCATAATATTCAATGTTATCATCAGTTTTATAATAAAATTCCTATTCGTTGTATGTTTACCATTTGTCCATATAGTGTTCAAGAAGCATTGTGAATTTATTCAAATACCATTTTATTTAAAAAATTACCAAATTTTTAATTTGACAGGTAATCTGACAGGTATCAACAAGTGAGGTTTAATATTACTCGTATTTAAAATAAAAACTTCTTAATAAAAGATGTGTTACAATGTGTACAAGAAATTTTTTTCATATATTATAGAATACAGTGCAGAATAAATTTCTACACTCAATTTAAGCTTGTTTAAGGGTGAACTGGAAATATCATCTCTATAATAAAAGTTAGTTTTTGGTAATATATTGAAGAAATCAATACTTTATATTTTTGTCATAAATTTGATAATTTTTTTCCTGTTATTTATAATATCAATTAAATTAAGCATTCTCAAAAAAAAGAATTTTGATATTTGGAATTGTTTAAACAATTAAAAATGAAAAATTTAATGAAACTTTTTCAACTTTATAACTTATTATTATTAAAACCATAAAACAAACATATATGAAAAAAATTTGACAGTGATGTCACCATTTTTGTTTATATATTGTTAGGGTGAATTTATGAATTTTCCATAAAAAATAATATTAAAATTTTGAAAAACCGATTAGTAAATCATTGTCTAATTTGACATAACAATTTTCCATACGTTTCGAAACAATATATCAAAAATTTGAGCCATACGTTGCCATTTTTCAAATCGTTCCAGTTCATTCTTATAACCAGCGCGATGTCAATTTTTCCGAAAACTTATGTCACTCTGTTCTTATAATACTTAAAAATTTTTTATCATGCACACTCTGACGAAATAAAATCCAGTTAATTTTTCGATGCCAAACTGACGACTGTCACTAAAAGTGATATCTGTATTTTCCCTGATTGTATCACGAGACGAACGTCTTGGCAAGGACGTTCGAAAGATTCACCATGAAACTTTTATTACACGGAACATCACATCCGTTATTTTTTTTGTTGATTTTGGAACCCTCGAAAATTCAGCTGTCAGAATAAAATTTGCATCGATTGACGAAAAAATCGTCAAACGAGAGCGTAACAATCGTAAGAGAGTTTAAAGCGAAACGTCGGAGATAGAAAAAGAGCGTCGATTTCAAGGCTGCGAGTATCGCGTACGTGCACTTCATCCGGGGAAAAAAAAACAGGCGTCACTCGAGAATCGATGCGAGAAGCGAAAAAAGGATCGGGCGCGAGTATCGGAGTCTCCGAGTAGCGCCTTTTTTATCGGAAGGAGAGCGAGCTCGTGTGCGTCCGCGTAAAAACGTGCGTGTAAAACGATCTCCGCGTACAGAATTTGCGTACAATGCGTCAGGTAAGCTTGCCTGGACCCTTCGACGAGTATTTTTCTCCCTCTCGCACGGAAGCTTTAATGATATGCACGAAAAGTTCACTTCGAGCGTGAATTCGTACCTTCGGGGCGCGAGCTCGTCATTGTAACGACATGTGCACACGGCCCAGGAATTCACGTGAGCCTGGGAGAGAGGAAGAAGGAAGCGAGACCGAGCGAGAGAGAGAGCTCAACGTTCGAGAACTCTCCTCTCCTCTTTTTCTTTCGGCTTGAAAGACGCAGCAACGGCTGCTGCGAGACCCTCTCTCGCGTTTGCATGAAAATGCACGGGATGATTGGGAGACTTTACAAAATTTGCCGTCCTATAGATTACTCTCCGGGAGCAATGCCAGCCGAAACAACGACGACTCGAGACTCGATGAAAATTCGCGCCCTCTCCCCCTTACGTTTATTTTTCATTATCTTTTCCTGCCGACACTTCCAACCGTTCAACCAATTCATTTTCTTTCAATCCGGTATGTCCGTTTTTTATACTCTTACTCTGAGAAAAAAAAACATGGATTCAATTAAAATTGGCGTTATTGAATAAAATTTTGTAAATTTAATACAGTAAAACATATACTGATATAAATGGGTTATTTGGTACAAACGTGTACTGCTGCTACTGACTAAAAAGTCACAATAAATTTGAAAGCTTTGCTCCATTTCATTCAATAAAAATGTTATAAAGTGATAATAGTATACTTTATTGAATTTATTTAAATATAAACGTATATCCTAATAATTATATAACTCATATTGATGTTTTAACAATCGTCAAAAATTTACAAAATTAATATTCATTATTATATTCATTATATTCATTAAATTTAGCTGATTTTATGCAGATTATTCTTTCTCTTCATTACATTTGATACGCACGAAAAAAATTTAATACGATTTGCTATATTCAATTTTACTATATTGAGTACTGTGGTAACTGTTTGGAAATGTTTAGGATTTTTTAATACAAAATATAGCAACTTTGATTACTTTTTAATTATAATCACGATATGTGTATTGGACGAAAAATTCTCTAATTTTTCTAAATTTTTACTACAATACAAAAAAACAGTAGAGTTTCTCATAAAGTTCTCTCTGTCTATTGATTTTCTACCATATCATTCGTTGAAATAAATATATAAGAATTTTATTTTGATTCAAAAATATTATATAAATATCTAACTCAAATTTAAAAATGATATAATTCCCACAAATTATATTATATTCTTTTAATAATGAAGGTTTCAGCTAAAAAAATCTCCCATATGAAAATAATTCAATTTTCCAACATTTTATAGCATTTACCCGCAAACATCGTTACCTCTTGATTCAATTTTCAACTCGATTCAATGAGATTCGATTTTTTCCATGAACTCTCATGTTGACGTGCATCAATTGTCTTTAATGATTTTTAAATCTATCCAAAGAGCTTATATTATTTGTAAATAGTAATGTGTGTATCTATCACAAATTAATTTCCTTAGATGAAAAAATATTTTCCTCGAGGATACGATTGCGGGGTCGTTTTTTCGTCCAGGGGGCTCGTTTATGTCCGTATGTGCGAGAAACGACTTCGGACTCGGAATGGAGCAACGGAAAGAAAAAAAAAGTCGAGGGAGGAGAGTTTCTCATCCTCGGGTCAGGTCCGATAGCTATCTGCCAAATCACTATCAATCACGAGAGGAGGATTCGGGTAAGCGGGAAAGAGTACTCTCGTTCATGGCCACGCACCAAATGCCACGACGTTTTGCACGTTTCTACTTTTTGTGCCCCAATTTTTCTCCTCTCACTTTTATCTCTCTCCCTCTCTCCCTCTCTCTCTCTCTCTTTCTCTCTCTTTCTCTTTATCTTTTATATAAAAAAGCATGAGCTCTCCTTTTCTATCTCTATCTCATAAAGGACATTTTGCGTCAGCGATAAATAAACATTACGAAAGTGATTGACTCACCCTCGTAAAAAATCGTCTTTTTCCATACTCCCTGACACAATTTTTTTTATTCTTTATTTACGACGCGGTCATACGAAATTTTGTGCAATCTCGGATTACGAAAAGGTAGCCAGGTAGAGGCGTAATGGATTCCGTTCCACGGGACATTCAAAAATTTCGAAAATAGTTGAAGAATGATCGTTTTTATCGTCGCTGATAGGAAAAAAAAATTGGAACGGCCTCTTCGTTTCTTCACCCGTGCTCGAGAGCATCTTCGGATCTTGCGTGTAATATTTCGAAGAAGGTTACTCGGTTCAAGTTTAAATCAGATCCGAAAGATTCAAAACCTGATTTTCATTCGATGAAGAAAGAGAGAAAAAAAGAAGAAACTTACACAGACGAGAAATGGTCGAACGGTCGGGCTTAAGCTTGTCGGTTACAACAGATTTTTTTTCATGTATAAAAAAATACAAATTTAATCAGAGACGAACGAAGTGAAAATAATTAAGCATAGCAAAAGGCACGATAATTAAATTTAATCGAATTCCAAATAATAATGATAAGTTATTGCCCAAATTTATCGATTAAGACAATAAAACACTGATAAAATAAATAGTCAAACATTCTGAATAATCAACTTTCTTCGTATCTATGTAAATAATTATCTGTACGTTTTTGTATGGATAAAAAATCGATGAGGATACGATTGGTTTCATTCGTTCCTTTCGTTCCCTGCTTTTATATTGTTATTTCCCTTTTCATTACATCTGATACTATGATTTCTAATACTGATTTCCAACCATATTATTCGTTGAAGTATAAAAGCATTCAATATTGCGATTAAAAAATATTAAATAAATTTCTAAATCAGTTTAAAATGATTAAATTCTCACAAATTATCTTATATTATTTTCATAATTAAGGTTCCAGCTAGAAAAATCTTCTGCATAATATTAATTCAATCTTCCAACATTTTGTAGCATTGCACACAGTCAAATTTGTAGATCAAAATTTAAAAAAAATAATAAATTAAGTAGTAATCAAATAATCTGAATAATCAGTTAAAACATTTTTTTGTTATCGTTTCTTCGTGTCTGTAAATAATATTCTGCACATTTATGTGGATAAAAAATCGTCGAGGATACGATTGGTTCCATTCGGCAGTTTCTCGCACACAGAAATCTTAATACGACGCCGAAAACGTTCGCACAAGCAAAGTGGGCATAAATTAATACCGTCAAATACGTCCTCATTCGTTACAGTACAGCGCCAGGGTTCACAAACCCGAATAACTTCTCGGGATCGTGGCTCCCTGTACGATTTGACTGAGCTGTAAGCAAGGTTAATCTTTTAACTTATCGCTATAACTTATACGTATCTGGGAAGCGTGTGTGCGTGAAATACCGAATAAACCGACGTGGCGAGGCTCGTGTGCGTTCACGTCGTTGCGTAAGCTCTCCTCTCAATCCTGTTTACCGCTGTGGATGCGACGAGCGAGAAACATTCGCGATAAATCTTTGATCAGCACGGGCATAATGCATCCTTCTGTGTATCAAGGATGTATAAGCAATATTTTCAAAAATACGAGAATTGGATAAATTTTTTAAATGTCGTTCCTAAATATATGAAAATAGTTTCGTGTCAATTTTAAAAAATGTTATTACTGAATGGTTCAAGAATTATTAGAATCGAAACCTGGTGAGATTTAACATTGCTTTTTTTCGGAAAGAGCAATGCATTTATTGCACTGCATATGAATGTAAGAATATGAAAATTTTATTAACACTTTTTTATAGTTTTTTGTTATTTTTTTAATTTATACATTTTTTTTACGTGTAGTAGTGTCTATTTTTTTTTTATAAGCAGTCATTTCAAAAAAAAATAAAACTTTTCTCATTTAATTGTTTATAAAATTTAAAATGTTTTAATGTTGTTGACAAATAATATGCTCAAATTATACCAATTGAAAGTCTAAAAAGCAGTCTTAATTTTACGAGTTCAAGTTTAAACTTTTTGGACAAATATATTTATTTTTTGTTTATTAGCGAATAAGTATTCAGAACATTCCAGATAAATCTACGATATTGTCAAATAATAACTTTCCAAATTATTTTATATATAAACAAATTTGCTTTTGAACGTAGATGTACTGAAAATTGGATAGTAGTTTATGTTACGATAATTTATTCGGTTTAAATTTTTGTACTTTACATTTTTTAGAAAAAATTTATTCGCTTTTCGTTCAGTGGCAAGACCCTCGAATTTCGTTCCCCAAAGAATACAAGAGATAATGTAGAGACGGGGATGGATAGCGGCAAAAGTATGAAAAGGACGAGGCACGAGTCTGTCGTGAAGTTATCGTCAGTGGGGCTATAAAACAATATGACTCTCGCGCGGTGATACCGAAGTACAGAAATGACGAAGAGCACTGAGAGTGAAACATATTGCGGTTATTGTCAAGCTCTCGTGCCAATAGAAATCGTTACTCTTTCGCCCGAAGCGCCAACGAATTGGGGCTTCAGAATTCTCGTAAAATTGGCAAAAAATCAACCAGCTCCAAATTATTAAAAAAAAAATTATTTTATAAAAAATTGTAAAAAATAATTAAACTATTGAAATATTTTTTTAAATTAATTAAATTATTTATATAAAAATTATCGTGCAATTATTTTTGTTTTATAATTATTTTTTAAAATTAAAACAGAATTTGCCTAATATTAAAAAGAATATCGAAATTTTGGTTCTCTCGAGTTTTTGAATCAAATTTACGAAAATTGTAGAGTGAAAGTACGAAAAAGGGAGTGAGGTTGAAAAAAAGAGAAGTGTGCACGATTAAACCCATTTCGGAGAAATCTCAATGAAAAAAAAATTATCTCACTATAATTTTTTCTTCAATTTTATTTCATATGCCTCTTTTTTACAAATCTATTCTGGAATGAATTCTAAACTAAGAAAAGGTGTCTCAATCATTTTTTTTCTCAAGAATGTCGAAATTTTGTTTCTCTTGAGTTTCTTTGTATTGAATTTACGAAAGGTGTAGAGTGAAAGTACGAAAAAAGGGAGTGAGGTTGAAAAAAAGAGGTGTGCACGATTAAACCCATTTCAGAAAAATTTCAATGTAAAAAAAAAATTTCACTATATATACTTTTTTCTTCAATTTTATTTCATATGCCTCTTTTTTACAAATCTATTCTACAATGAATTCTAAACTAACAAAAAGTGTCTCAATCATTTTTTTTTCTCAAGAATGTCGAAATTTTGTTTCTCTTGAGTTTTTTTCTTTATCGAATTTACGAAAAGTGTAGAGTGAAAGTACGAAAGAAGGGAGTGAGGTTGAAAAAAAAGAGAGGTGTGTACGGTTGAAGCTATTTCAGGGAAATCTCCATGTGCGAAGGTTTTCTCGTATCTGCGAGGCGGGGTGTCTCTCTCGCGATTTATGCAAAATGGTACGTAGCTCCCGCGGGAATTTAGCCTGTGCGAACACGGCGGGGACTAACCCTCCTGATGTACAGGACGAGAGGAGAAGGGCACGTGCGCGCGATGCTACGATATATGGAGGATCGCACACTCGCGATTTCCCGGCGCACACGTCGCAAGACGTAAAAACGAGCGAAAAGTTCCGAGGGCCCGAAAATCGTTCTCGCGAGCCTGACGCATACGCCATTCTAATCTTCAATCGGCGACGCTCGCGCGAAAATGTCCGTGAAGGTACGCGCACGAATGGGCTTCGTAACAAACCCCGTGGGAGACACGATCCCGCGGAAAAAACGAGGATCGCGGGAACTTGGATAGAAAAACACTCCTCCGTACACGAAATTCAAAACTTGTACGATTTAGATCCTGAAATAAATTTTTTTAGCCCACATTCATTTCTTTTTCTCCTCGCAAATCACTTTACATTTTTTTTTCGATTTAATTTTCGGCTTGAAACGATTTTTCGACAAATTTGACAACTGTATATAATATAAAAGCTTTACGTCAACACATTTTAGGTCTCGCTGTAACTTTGATATATAAGAAAATTTTCACTCCGATACGTTTAACGATATATTTTTGCAAAATTTTTTTAAATTAATTTAACAGAAGTTTAATTCCTTCAAATAATTTAATTTTTTCTCTGTAATATGCGTGTATACTTTTTTTACAGCTTCTAAATATTTAAATGCACGAAATTCAAAACTTGTACGATTTAGATCCTCAAATAAATTATTTATAGTCTACAGGTCAAAAACTACATTTGTCATACATAACTTTTTTTGTCAAGTCGGTGAGTTGTATTTTTAGTAAAACAACTTTAGAAGTTGAAAAAAAGTTACCCTTTACTGCACGTACAAAAATAGTACGAAAAAAAATGATGAAAATGTAGAATAAAAAATTTGATGAACTTTTGGAAGTTTGATAAATTCTGGCCGTTGTATAGTCGAGTGCTTGTAGATTCCGTGCGTATACACGAGAGCGTACATAGAGATATAAAAGTGAATATCTGTATAGGCGTGTAAAGAGGAAGGCCAAGCTGGCGTATATGATCGAGGGAGCCCGTGGATCATTTAATTTAATTACCTCTCGTGGGGGGGTTAATAGAAGAGATAAAAGTGGCTGCACTCGGAGTCCTGGATATTGTGCACGTGGCCGGGCGTGCGTTCAAGTCGTGACTTTATAGAGGACGCTTCAAAATAATAAGTACCGCAACCCTCGTATTCTCCTCCCCTGCACGCTCTCTCCGTCTGCCCCCACCCCGCTCGGAGAATTTTTCGTGTCGGGAAACTCGTCAAAAACCTCTATTTTGGACTCGCACCGAGGATCCGTCATTCCCCAGGACTGTATCGCAAAACTTTTGCTTTCTTTCCCAAACTGTTGCTACGCCAATCGAGGAGAAAATCCTCCCGCAATCACGATAATTAATTGTAAATGACAGTTACGCTGGATGCCACTTAGGCGAATAAATATAGCCGAGCGGGTAACTCCGGAATTATCTCTCTCTTCCTTCGTTCTCTCTCCCGATGCATATTTTGTAGCGCCCTTTGAAATTTTTCCCGATGAAGCGCGGACCCTCGGGCAAAGTTAGCGCCATAGCGTTTCGCAATCTTTCCCTTTCCCTCCTTCTTTTTTCTCTCTCTCTCCTCCATGTCCCCCCGCCCCGCTCGCGTTTTGTTCACTCGTCGAGGCCAATTTAATTTCATAAACCGCAACTGTTGCCACTATTCGGTTCGAAACGGGTGAACAGTAACAGTTATGATCGGAGCCCTCGCACGTATATCCTAACAGCGCGCGCGGCTCTCCCGATGAGAAGTCTAAACCCACGGACGCGCGGAGACTCGCTTGTGTGCCCGATTTTTGGGGTGAACGGCGCGGCACAACGACGATTTCCAATCTGTCTGACGGAAACGCGAATTCTCTACTTCGATCATATTAATCGACGCTCCCACTCGGAACCATTAGCAGAATTGATTTTCCATCCAAACCAGGCATTGTTTTCCAACGATTCAGAGATTCTGAGCTAAGCTTGTTCATTTATCGATGCTACATTTTCTTTTTGGCTTTCAATTACTCAAATCACACTCGTCGATTAATGCGGATATTCGTATATACGAATTATAATCAACATTCACGATAGTATAGATTATAAAGTGACAATTGTGCGAATTATTTTATATCTAAATGTATTATTATTATAGTAAAATAATTAAATAGTAGTAAAATGTATAAAAGTAATAATAAATTAGCAGATCTAGAATAATATATTGGGATTTGTCAAATGGCGATATGACAATTGGTGGTAAAAAAAGGTAGTATGCTTAGAGCCATTTTTCTAATAGTAATTATACGTATTAAGCGATATTTATAATAAAGAGTTATTCAATTATTAGTAAAAATGAAATCAGTGATGTTTGCTCAACGGAAAAAGCAAATAAATATGAAGTACAATGTGAGAAATTGAAAGAATACATCAAACAAACAATTGAAGGTTGAAACTGACAGGACTGTCAACGTCACTTTGCTCACTCCACTATTTTTACCACATTTTCATATATGTGTAGCCTCAAAATTGTGTTTTCCTTCAACAAAATTGCATTTTTTGTCGTCATATTTTTTAAGCTCTGCCCATTTGACAGGTCCCAATTACTAAATAAAATATAACTAGTTCTATAAAAATTAGTATAGTTATCATTTTTATATAGCTAGATCTACCATACTTTTTCACACATATTTAATATGAAAGTATTTAAAAATTAACGATAATTAAGCAGGTCGTCGATGAAGAGAATTATAAAATTACCTATAATGTGAAAGATATGATAGTAAATGATGAGATTCTATATTAATGAGAACCACTTAGTCAACTTAAAATGATAACTATACTTAATATTTTTAAATTAGAATTTTTTTATATGTAGTATAATAAAGTATATCTTCAACAGAATCTAAATAAAGTATATTTTTAAAATATAATTGTAATAATCAGTGTATAGTTGTCACTTTTGTACAATGAGATTTACCATACTTTTTTCAGTGCAGCATTTGGAATCAAATGATACAATGTTGGGTCAATTACAATCAAAATACCAGATACGAAAGCAGGTATTTATCTACATCCATATGTATATTATCCAAAAATCTTTAATACCATGATGCCTGGAAATTAACAGTACCTTCCCTTGATACATAATAATTCCAATTCCAATTCTAATTATTCTGAAGTTTTTGCAGTTTATCACTAAATTCATCAGAAATATCAGAATGTTCAAGACTGCAAGAGTCAAATAGAGACCAAATGTAAAAGCAACTGCCACTTTGATTCTTGATTTCTGATATAATGAGCTTGTAAAGTATTTTAGCGTATGAAAATAAGTGCCATGGACTTCTTGTGAAATGAAAAATGTATGTTTGTTCCAAGACAATCGTGAGTCCATGTCACTTGAAAATTGCACACTACTGAAACAAAGGACAAGGACGTATTATCGTCGATAATGGGTTGGAGAGCGACATTAAGTCGATAGATCTCTCACATACAACCAAGGCAATGTCACCACCAAGAATAATTATCCTGATCTTGACTAGATTAAGTTTCAAGCTAGACCATTACCATTAGACCAGGTGACTGGAATAATTTAAAATAGACCATAGAAAAGGCGATACCGAGTGACGAAGAAAATTGATCAACGATTTCTCGCTGTGCAGAAAGCCATCGGTAGTCCAATTAATTGTCGGCCGAGAATGCATCGACAAGTTTGTATGTGTACCATCCGAATGTAATAAATTAATGAAATAATGATACCGGGCTGCAATGAATGAAAGCAAGAGAACCATTCGGAGGGAGTAAAATTGTCGAAAGTGGAGGCGAAAGGGGCGTTTTGATTATTATGCGAGAAACGGTATCGTCGTTGAAAATATACATGGCGATTATTGGCGTGTGCGAGACGTCACGCAGACGCCACGGAGCGTCGACGCTTTTTCGCTTCTCCTTTTTTTTTCCTTTGTCCGTTAAAGTTGTCGCGCGAGCATTATTATAAATGTTCTCAATGGGTTTGACTCGCGGTTATAAACGATATTACCGGATGATACGTGTGCTGCAGACTCCTCTTTCTCCTTTTATATCGTTTTTCTTTCCTTCTCTTTCTTCCTCCTCCCCCTCCCACCCCACCCCACCGCCCGTCTATTTCTTACCGACCAACGTCGTATATTTACGCGTTTGTCTCTGGGCATTGTATGCAGATTAAGAAGGCTGGGCGACAATGACTTGTACCCGGCTGATATGGCACGTTGGACCTCGATATCCTCGAGAAAGCGGGTCTCATCTTTTTCTCCGGATCTCTTCTCTCTCGTTTCGCGCTCGTGCCTGTCCTCGATGTCTATAGGATCGTGCGCCTGTGCTCATCTTCATTTTTTATGGCGCGAAAAAGATCATACTCTTCACAAAAAGATATTTCATCCGAGAGCACCAATTTTATCACATTTGAGATATTTTACAAGTATTACAAACTATTTTGTTTTAAGCATTTCAAATTAATGGAAAGGATTACTGATAAATGATTGTACATGATCTCATTAAAGAGTTGGATTATAGATGTCATTAGGTGTATCAAAGGGTCCTAGAGTATAGTGGACAAAAGCGAACCATTTTCGAAATATTTACAATTTCATTTTTAAAAAAAAACTTTAATGGCCAGTTGAAAAAATAAATAAGAAACAAATACATGTATTTTTACAGAGTATACTCTATCCAATAAGATACAAATGGATTCGATATGTTGAGTATAATTATAAGGTAAACGTCCCAATAGTTGAACAGCTAAGGATTTTCTCACTTTATCTTTTTTTTTTGAATATACAAATGAAAAAATCTACTTCTAATTCACACCTAAACTATTGTCTGATATTTAAGCAATTCAAAACTCATTTTATGTGTTAATTTTAAATAATATTTTCAGTAAATAAATACTTGACCGTTTGAATATGTAGAATGTCTCAATAGTTGAACAGAAAATTGACCCGGTCTCTAGGGTTGAGCGAGTTTTTTTCCAATAAATGAACAAGTGTTATGAAAAATACACTTGTTCATATAGAAAAAATAATCCATACAATTTTATTGATAAAAAAATAACTGAAATATTAAAAATAATATAGCGAAAATTGTCCAACTATTGGGACGTTTACCCTATATGAGTATCTTTAAACTACACTTGTCGAATGTAACAAGAAAAAAAGTATTAAAATAATACACAATTAGCAACAGTAAACTCTCGGCACGAAGTTGCGGCGAGGAGGTGGGGGGGGGGGGGAGAAAGCGAGAGAAGGGTGTGCTTATCACCGAGACAAACAGTGGCAAATGAGATTTGAGATTGTTGGTCGGAGCGTACGTACGAGTGAGCGAAGGGGTTTGCGCTGTTTGCTCACCGACTCAAAACACTGCTTCGTCATTCGTCCAAAATGGAGGAAACTCGGGCATTATTCTCGGGGGTGGAATCTCAGTATTATAAGACAAAGCAAAGGAAGAAGAAAAACAGAGGAAAGAAACGCGTAGGCTTGCTATGTGGAGAAAAAGAAAAGTGCAAAGGGAGAAGGGAGAAAAGAGTGAGAGAGAGAGAGGAAAAGGGCTGCTCAGGCACACAGGTAAACCTGATGGAGTCCCTGGAAGTGTATACAACGGAGACTGTATACTCTGGGGGGAGAGCACGGTGGAGGGGATACGGAGTTATACAGCAGAGTCAGTAAATCCGCTCGATCTCGTATACGAACATATACATATAATAAATGTATACATATATATATATACGATCTGTATACGAAATACATATAGTATGTATACATGCGATCTATATATAATACGAAAGATAGAGAAAGAAAGGTAGAGAGAATAAAAAGCAACAAGAAAGCAAATACAGGCAAACACCGTCGACGTACCTATACACATATACATATATTTTTGAAAAGTGTGTGTAGACAAATGTGTGGCGTTGTGAAAAAAAGGTGGGAGTGTGTGTGTGTGTACTGATATATAAAAAAAAGGCGTGTATGCGTGTATTTCTAGTTTGGAAGCCCACAACTCGGCTCGGCATCACGTTTTGCAGAAAAGAAGAGAAAAGAGCGAGAGAGAGAAAGCGAGAGGAGGGAGGGAGGGAGAGAGGTGGAGAGCGGCTGCTGCGGGATTGGTAAACCGGTCACGTAGTCCTCGGCGATGAATGGACCCGGCGAGTCGAGCTCCGAGCCGGGAATTGGCTACCGGGCATACCGCGACCACCTACCCCACTGCGTCAGCTTTAGCCACCCCGAAACCCAGTCCGTATACGTGTACGCGCGCTTTCCGCGTGTCGGCGACGCAACACACAGCCGGGACGTAAAGCAGAGGCGGCAGATACCAGGGTTACGCGGGAATTACCGTCGAGAGGTGCTCAAACTCTCTCGCGACCACCTTGCGCGCTCGCGAACTGTAACAAAATCCTCCCTCGTCTCTTTCCCGATCTCGCTTCGCTCATATCGTTCTCTCTCTCTCTCTCTCTCTCGTTTTATTCCCCCGTCTCCCTTGACACCCGGAAATTATCTACTTCCGAGCGCCTCGCGCGCTATCATGTATCATTATTTTAATTGTTGCCATTTTATGAATCGTATCAACAATTACTACGATTACGCAATTTATTGTAATATATCCTGTGCGATGCGGAATCAGGAGGAAGATTTATTTCTTTATTTTCATTATTGCTCGCAGCAGCTTACGATGATTTTTATGTTTGGGCAGGTTCAGGTATACTTCGCATCGTCACTGAATCGTGACGAGGTAGTTTACTTATAGGTAGAAATTAGTGGACGATTGGAAAACTGTACTAGTAGTGGGTGCTGTTTGGGACTCGTTAAAAAGTAATTGTAAACCAGCAAATTTGTCTAGAGAAAAATGTGGCAGGTTTTACTTTAAGCTGTCGATTACACTAATTGTCATGGAAGTACTAATATTGTTGAGCTTGTCTATTATATGTGTACAATTGGTTCTCAGATATAGCATTAGATTTTGATGTATTATTAATATAGACCTAAAATTTATATTCAATTATAAATAAATTAACTTATAAATCATTCAATTATGACAGTCAATTAAAAACCGTTCAAAATATAAGTCCAGACCTACTGTGAAAATATACATATTTAGTTCTAAAGTAAGAAGTGTAGTTATCACTGTACAGCAAAATATATTTTAACGATATCTCTCAGTATAGCCAGTAGACGATAATTGAGAAATTATTGATTGAGGTAAATTAAGTTGAATTATTATGCTGAATTATTAGTTAATTATTGATTAGCCAAGTAGTTGTTTGTTATTAGCAAAATTAGCAAAAACCTTTCCAAAAGATGCTCTAGAGCACATTTAAGCTTTCTACATTTATAAAAACTAAGATAATATATTTTATTATAAAAAGATAACAATAATACTTATTTTAGAACTAACTATATTTTTATAGTAGAATTAAATACATTCTATACCTGAATTAACATATCAAAATCTAATAGCACATATTTCTGAGGATAGCTCTAATTATGGTGGTCATGATATCAAAATATAGTATTTATTTCCATAATAATGGGTATAGTTGTCACTTTATAACAAAATCTATCATTAGTACAGTTAGCACAACGGTGTGAGTTTCTCCAGACATATAGTACACTGAGAACAATCACGTATTACAATTTAGAATTTAATATTTTACAATTAATATTTTTTAATTTTATAATTTCAAAATAAAATATTTCTGATTTCAAACAAAATGATAGTAAATTTTACTATAAAATGACAACTATAATAAACATTTTATTATTAAATGTACATTTATAATCAAACTATAAATATTATTTTAGATTATTTTAAGACAGAATGTTAATCCTGTGTTAAATATATATTAGACAATACTATTGCTATTAAATACTAATATTATTATTATTAGGAATCAATTATGTTTCTGTATTATAAGTGAAATAAATATAAGACTAAAAGTTCTATATATTTTTCTGGAGATTGATGCTCCAGGATGTTTTTTGGTGTCACGTGGAGATTTGAAAATTTCGAGAATCGAATGCGCATCCGTGCGGGGAAGCAAGGCCAGGGGAATCGTATAAAGGTCAGAACGCGAGATATCTTGTGCGCGATCGAAGATAAATCGAGCGCGACTCGCTCGTAAAACGTAACGGTACATAAACAGTACACGCGGAACGACGCGTGTGTCGAGCGAATGAGTTTTTATTAATTTTTCACAGTAGCTGCTACCTCGAGCAACGAAAAAAAAAAAATTCTCTCCCCTTTTTCACTTGCACAAAATATTGAAAAAATGTGCTTTATTGACAAATTTTACGTAAAAAAAATGTTCAATCGTTAAAATGTTTTTTATCTTACTCCAATAGATATTTTTGCTTACAAAAATAAATGATTTAGGTCAATCGAGGATTAAATTGTTAAACAGATGTATAGTTACGTGAAAATTTATTTATCGAGAGATATAAATGTATAAGAGTTATGTCTATAGTTTTTTTGGTTAAAAATAGTGTCGATACTGGTTGATTTTTCGTCGACAAACTCGTTGTCACCCTTGCTTGTGTACTTGGGGACGAGACCCTCGGAGTCAGCACGGATCGAGGACGTTCTCTCTCGGTTACACCCCCGTGACCGAAGACGATTCGATGACAGTCTAGTACGAGGATCACCACAAGGGAACATTGTCACGGAGTCAAATTATGCACAGATACCGCATACACACATATCGGACGTTCCGAGTAAACTCTGCTCAATTTCCAGCGCTATGAACAATAACAAAAAAAGAACGAACCCTTTTTATCTATAACTAAAAAATTAAAAGTTCTCTTACAAGGTGAACAAATTAATTTCGAGTCAACGAAAAATACGTCTGCTTTCGAAAAGTGATAAATTTGTACGCGAATAACGATTTTTAAATTTAATTTCGCTGTAGGTATTTCGGTAGGTGTACGTACGGAGGAAGTATGAATATTTTTGTGAAAATTTTGGTGAAGACTCGACGTGGAATATCCCATATGAAAATTCATATAGCTGGACGTACGTAGATGGGAATATATATGCGGGTTAAATAGGACGATCTGACTGGCTGTCTGGACGATTCGGTACCCCCTTCGCGCAATCTAAAGCAAGCCTCTGATCTGCCATAAAGTCATTTCATAACCCATCCCGGGGCGAGGGGAGCGAAGGATGGAAGGGCGAGGCTGGGAAGGGGGTTAACTACCCCACGAGGTCTGAAATCCCGAGTTAAGCGCGAGCCCGACCAGTCCGCAGTCCCATGACGGCCCGGCTCTTCCTTTCACCCTCCCCGCCCTCTCATCATCCCCTCTGTATATGTATACCGACGATACTTTCACATATACGCACGCGTACGTGCCAGAACACTCGCCCAACAGAGTTTATACGAGATTCTCCCCCTCCCGTTCGGCCCTGGATCGGCTCAGCAGATTCTCACCCCTCCGAAAATCCTTCCTCGACACATTAAGCCTCCATATACGCAGTTTGGCTGCGAGCGCGATTCGAAAATTTGTTTGACTTTCGGAGAAAAAATATAACGCTAAAATCAACCGTACCTCAAGCTAAGATAATATTTTACCTTCCAAAATTCAATTTTATGGTTTTTTTTCTCTTCTTTTTAACATAGATTATTATATTTCTCTGCATATCAAACTTGATGTTTGCTAAGAATTTTTGTTACCATTTTGTTTATTTATTTGATTATTTATTTATATTACCGTCGAAAATAATGTTTCGTTTGGTTGTGGTAGAACATTGATTTTGTACGTTAATCAAACATTCTAAAGTATTGGAGCTAGTGAGATGATTTAAAGGTCAAAATGTATATTTTGACAAGGAATAGTAAGAATAAAACATAAAGTGACTTATTTTGTATTATACCGAATGCAGGGTCGAAGTGTTCATCCACTTATGTACGTGCTGGGATCTTATTTAAATTCACTCAAGAAAGCTTGTTATCCCAATAGTTGGACGATACCATTTAAAATGTTTTATTTATTTTTTTCGATAAAATATGGATTATTTTTCTTATTCAAGAAGGTGAGTTTTTTAATAACTATTGAAACAAGTTCACTTAATGTAGAGACTGGATCGCTTTTGGTTTTCTCTTCATTTTTGGCTTTAATACGTTTGCTCCAGGTTAGTCTTTTATCTAAGTACAATCCCAGGTATCTGACGACGAGTTCGCGAGTTCAAAGATCTTACGAAACAAAAAAAAATAAATAAAAGTGAAAAATATGAAGTTTCCAGCGAAAGTTAATTTAACTTTTCATTAGTCTGTCGCGGTAACATTCTTTCTCGTTGAATTTGCGAGACTCCAGAGACAACGAAAGTTACGCGCGAGAATCGTTTTGCGAGAGTCTCCGATTTTCTCGACTGGCTAGTAAAAAGGAAAAGGCAGTGACACTTGTGCTGCGCCGCTCGAGCATTAAAGAAACAAAGCCCAGAGGGAGGGTGATAAAAATGGAAAAAATAAGCGACGAGGAGAGGAGAAAAAATGAACACGCGGATATAAATCAAAGGCATTGTCAACGGGTGTGGCGAGGGGCATTTAACTCTGGCTCGTGTCGTCAGGGGCTCCGAGCGACGACTGAAACATTATGTTCGGGCCCTGCGACTCGTGAAAAGGCGGGCAGAGATTAAAAAAGCTGGCAAACCCTTTCCGTTAATTGCAGAAACACAGATGCAAAGTATTGCCTACTTTACGAGATTTCTACTGACCTCTCTCTCCTCTTTTCTCCCTCGCAGAACTGTCAAAACATTAAACTCCCGTAGCTCTTTTTTTTGAAAGCTGAAATATATATCTTACACCTGTAAATTACACAAGTCTACAAAAAAATACTTTTTCCGGATTTCTGCTCTAATGTATACATTCTTGTATTTTACATTTAAAAAAACAAGCGATACTTGCTAGTCACATGATGAGACACTATTTGGATTTTATTTTTAAATTAGGCGTAAATATATTATTTTTAAGAGTTAATAGATATTTTTTACCAATTATACTAATTTTGAAATGTAAAATATTGTAATACAGATATAGTGATTTTCATTATTATATAAGTTTTATAATTTGACTTATATTCACTCACATATAAGTGTAATATCTGATATTATAATTAAATAATTCAATGAAGAGTTCGTGAGATATTTTGAACACGTGAGATATTTTAGATTGTTTGAATGTTCACTCTAAATATAAATTTTTTTCAATAAAAGAGTGCATGCTAAACGGTTTCTCATAAGATTCTGATTTATGTAACATGCTTTATCAGGATAATTTTCGCTTATTTTATTGATAATGCTACTTGAAATTTAACCATCGAAAAATTGAATTAATACTCTATATTGTAAAAAACAAATTCAATAGGAAAAATTTCATTTCGTACTTTCGTCAATGCCTCCTTAAAACTATTCTGGAAACCTTAAAAATCATGGATTTCAAAATGTTCCTTAAATTGCAATACGTACTTACTTGAACCAATGTATATACAAATAATATGGGTGCCTATTCAAAAAAGCAAGGAGGGCGTTATCATCAAGATGTGGTAAACTTTGAACAACGTTATCAAGGGCAATATAATGAGAATATGATGAGAGATTACATTTGAGGTTTAATAAGAGAAAGTATATACAAACGTAGAAAAAGGACAAAAAATATCCATTTTTAAACGTTCTTTTCACATTTTTTACATTTGTAGTCTATTATTAATTATTATTTGTGAATAAAAATGACTTACATGCAAAAGTAAAATTTATTTAATATTAGTTTACCGTAAATTTAATAGAAAAATAGGTAATTTTTATAAAAACATGAAATATCGTTCTAATTTCTACAAAAGCAAACTTTAACCAAAATTTTTCCTTTTATTAGTAATGGAAATCGAAATTTCACATTCAGAATCCAGACCAAAATTTTGTGTAGACTTGTGTAATAAAGAAACGATTTATTTTTGTTTTCGAGACAATAAAACAATTAGATGAAACGCTTTTGGTCGTTAGGTAAAATATCGTATTTATTACATGACATTCCACAGTCCTTACAATTTGCTTATTAAACATCGATATAAGTCAATCAACTATGTTAATACTTCATTCCTTGTTTTATTTTAATAATTTACTTCCTCGGGCTACACCTTGACGCGTGTATGGGTGAGTTCACATCGATGAGAAAAGTCGTACGAAACGGGAAGGAGGTGAGAGGACTTTGATTTCAAAGGATTCGGAAAGACTCGGGAAATTTCGTAGATGGGGATGGGACGGGAAATGGCTTGGGAGTGGAAAATGTCAGCAGGAGAGAAGAGTAACGAGATAATCGTGTTCCCTCGTTGTTGCGATAGATCGTGCACCTCTCCGTTCGCTGCGAGGCCGGCCAACTCTTTTTCTTTCTCTCTCTCTCTCTCTCTCTCTCTCTCTCTCTCTCGAACTCTGTCTTTTTCTCTCTCTCTCTCTCTCTTTCCCCGTGCGTCCGCTCTGAGCAATCTGCAACAAACGAGAGACGCGCTGTGTGAGAGTTAAGCGAGACAGACGTCGAAGATTGAGAGAGATTAATCGACTATCCGTCTTTGACACACAAACATGTATATTTGACTCGACGGGCTTATATACGTCTGCACATTGATATAATGAATAAAGTGAGAGCGAATTTAGATACGTGTTTGAACTTCGAACAGTGAGAAACAGTCGGACACCTGTATTTATAATAAGCGTGTCACTTTCGCACTTTCGATCAGCGCGTGCACAAGTGCAGCATCCCCGCGACCACCCATTCATCGACCGATCCATTCTTGCCTCGATTGAATTATTGTCGCGCAAACGCCTCTCCGTATTGGTATGAATTTATCGATGCGCATCAGACAATCGGATGCCTGTCAGAGGTCGATCGAAAAAGAAAGACATTTTCGAAAAAAATATTCAATTCGTGATAAAAATTTGCGTTTTTGAAAATACTATTTACGTGTGCGATTATACACATTGCATATGGTTAACGCGAGAATGTTTATTTTTCGAATGTTTATTTTTTATTTTTCATTTAGCATTAATGAATGCTAAAAAAACGTGATTTTTACAGTTTGTTCAATTTTTTTAACTTTCCTTTATAATTGTCCCAATTATTGTTTCTGAAAACTTTTCTATAGGATCATGAGAAATTAATAAAAGTGAAAAAGAATTATGGATACACGTTTAAATCGCAAGTTATACTTATGAGTTTATACAAAATACTCATAAAAAAGACACCTTTTTTCTAATTTTACAAATTTTCCAAATTTTATGAAAAAAATGAAAAAATGAAAAAAATTAGCCAAATCGGTTCAGTCAATATTAAGTGATGCACTTACCAATGAACCACACTTCATTTTTGTTTATATAGAAAATAAACTTAATTGTGGTATTTAAATTAATTTAATTATGATAATTGAATCATTTTATATTTATATAATACTATTTTTATTTTTCATACAGTTTTTAGTTGCTAGTGTAAAATAAGGGATGTGGCTGATGTCTGATTCTCAATATTTTTCCAATTGTTGATATTTCTACAATTTGCCTTATAATTGCTCTTTGTGCACGTTATAAATCCATTGAATGAAATTAAATTTATATTTATGAAATTGTATTTATATTATTAATCAAGTGTGGAATTTTCTTTATTATATTTATCCGTTCTCACGGTGTGTTTACTTTTTTCATATGCCTCAAAATTAAATTGGACATCGGACCGATGGAAAGACGATCGTGCATCCGAGGCCTCTGATGGCTTTTTCTTTTTGTACGAAGAAAGCGGGGTATATAATACTCGCGAGTACAAGCTTGGGCGAAACTTTCGCCGAGCTGGAAGTTCAAGGGAGAGAAAAAGAGGGAAAATGGAGGGAAGGAGCGAGAGAGAAATGTTATTAATTGGCTACATGATAAAACAGTGTTAGTCCCTATTCGCTGTCCGTCTCAGACCCCCCTTGGGTTAACTCTTAAGATATGGGGCCACGCGACTTCTCTCCTCTTTACTCCCCCATCGTCTCAACTCGACGTCTTTCCTTTCTTTCGTTCCTTCGTATTTCTCTCCTCCTCCTTCTCCCTTTTCCCTTCCACGAAGCTTGCTTTTTCCATTTTATTTTCTCTCAAACGCACTACACGCATCCTCGGTGCGCCCTTTAACGCACTCCAACAAACGCATACGTATAAACTCTCCTGGCGAGCGAAAAGCGTGTACGCTGAGACAAAAATGTCTGAAGGGACCGAAAGTAAGGAACGAGTGTCGGCTCTGAAAATGAGCGGAAATCGTGTCGGTGTATTTTTTCACCGATACTTTATCGTGTAAATTTAAGTTTTTTATCGATACTCGTTTATCGGAGCCACTGTCTTCGAGAAAATAATCTTATATATGCTGCGAAGATTCATTGAAACATTTGTTTTTCTCTAAAAATTTTATTTTTTTATTTTTCCTTAAAATGCACATATTACAAAAATGCATACTCTGATAAAAAATATAAATTTCTTTTTTAAATTGCGATTATTTTTTGAACCGATACTCGTTTTTAAAACTCACAAAGAAGATTGTGCAACTGCAATTTTTTTCAATGAAACGCGAAAATAAAATACACTTTTATTTCAAAGATATGTATTTTTTTGAATCATGTTTAATAATTTATCCAAAATAAAGAACAAAAAATGAAAAAAAAAATGGAACAAATTTTGGCATCGAGATATGCCAAAATTTGTCTTCTATCTTTTATGAAAAATTTGTGCAACTGCAATTTTTTTCAACGAAATGCGAAAATAAAGTAAAATTTCAACTCAAAGATATTTTTTAAAGCGATCTTTGATAATTTCTCCAAAATAAAGAACAAAAAATGAAAAAAGAAAATATGGAACAAACTTTGGCATGAAGAGAAACTCTTTAATGAAATAATCGCGAGAGATCGTATACATTCGGAAGCGGGGAAAGTATTTATGAGAAAAGCGAAAGGGGATTTCATACAGCGACGATAATGAATAATAAAAATGGTGAAGTACACGGGACAGATTGGAGCTTGAATTTTCGCGATAACGTCACGGTAGTCCGGGCGCATAAACGCAGAGATGGGAGTATGACTTATTATTGAGAGTACGTATATAATACTCGATCGCAAACAGATAAGTCGTCCGAGGTTTATAAGCGAGCTTTTTTCCTTCCGCGAGACTCTCCTCTGTACCCATTAATCTTTTTATTTCGGCGGGGAATACGAATCGGATACAAACTCGCGTGCGTGTGCGGAGGCGAATTCGTGTGTCTGCGGGGTACATCGGATATTCTTGTATATTGGACGAGCGGCCGGTAAGACCTGTTGGCTTATGCGAGAACTCTGTGTGTCGATGGAGTATATCGCTCGGTGTTTTCTGGCTTTCGCCTCGTTGTTGCTGTTGCTTTTTTCTTCTTTCTTTTTTCATTTTCGTTCTCCGCTTTTTCCTCTCCCCGCCGTTTAGGCGGCCCCGAGAGCTCGCGGTGTCTTGGCGCGCACACACGCTCGCTCCGCGAGTCAGCGGGATAAAAGGGAAAAAAACGACGTCTGAAAAATAAACGACGAGGCACGAAAAGAAAGAAGAAACGTGTATAAGGCTCCCATATAGCCCGTAAGGGCTAACAAGGCGATTACTCATGACTCCCCGTGAGAAGAAGTTACATGCCGAAAACTTTTTCCAAGCTTTATTGCAGCAAATGGCGAAATTTGTACCTTGCTAACGATCGACACACTTTGCATGTTTCTTTTTTCCTTCGTCTTCATCGATTTTACAAGAATGACGATTTTCTAGCGAGCTTCAAGAAACACTTTGTTGTTTTTACTATTGCATCGAAAATATAAAAGGTAAATAAGTGCTATGGTGTAGTTCGATGACAGATGGATGACCAAGACTTGGAGAAATTCAACGTACGTTGAAAATATTATATTAATATACACGACTTGTAGAAATATATTTCTGTCTTGATTGATAAACTGACCACAATTCGAGTTATTATTTCTTCAAAGTTGACATTTTTTTCATCTCTTCCAGAAGTACACTTTAAAAGTTATCATTAGGAAATTTACCTGATTCAGGCATTTTTTTTATTTTCATTATAAAATATTATGAAATATTATAAAATAAAATAAACTTTAAATTTTCATAATAGATATCAAAGAAATAGAACTTCGAATTTTTTACTTTCAACATATTGTTTATCGTTGCACGAAAAAAACGAAAGGTAAATAATGTTCAAGGTGCAATTATATAAGAAATTAATAAAAATTCCATACATCTTATGAGTGTGAACTAATCGAAAATTTAATATAAGCACACAGATTGTTTATCTCGATGATAATCGACACCTTATTCGCATATGCCTTTTTTGATTTTGTTCTATATTATAAAAATATTCTACATAAAAAAATCTTTTCAATCTTTTACTCATTTTGACAGCAATTTTTCTTTGCAAGGAAAAAATAAAAGACAAAGTTAATTTGTCCCAAAATGCTATTCTAAAATTCAATAAAAATTCCACTCATTTTGAGACTACAAAAAAGAATTCACATTTTAATACAAACACAGATATATACGTGCACAACCTTATTAGCGAAAATTCGACTCGTTGACCCAGCGACTTTTTCGATCATCTCGGTCTATTACGATCGCCGATCTAATGCGATCGATACTACCTGCTCCTGGGATCATTATTTACAAAAAATCTGCGAATATATATATATATAAAAAAGAAATGCCGAATAACCGAGTTTATATACAGGGTGTCGGAAAAGATTGAAAAGTTTTTGAGGAATGCCTAAATTTTTGTATTTAAAATGATTAGTGGTTCAGAGTCTGACTGTCCAAATGTGCCAACTGTTCTGTAGCTATACTAATATACACCCTAATATACACCCTACTATACTAATATACACCCTAATATACACCCTAGAAAATTTGGGGAGATAACATTGGGTAGTTGGCATATTTGGTCAGTTGGTATCAGAAAAATCTAGGATTGCCCGAATAATTGAGATGATAATAGGTAGAGTTGAAAACCATTTAGAGTCCAACTTATCAAACGTTCCAATTGTTTAGTAGTCATAGATAAACATGCCAGTATATTCGGGAAGATAATTCCCGAAGAAGTTTAGAACCCTGCCAGGTGACATTGGATAGCTGACACGTTTGAACAATTGGAATTTGGGCAATTTAAGATCTTGCCAGATGACACCGAGTGGTTAGCATGTTTAGACTGTTGGACTTTAAGAATTTAAAATGCTGTCAAATCATACCGAGCAATTGATACGGTTGGACAATTGGACTCTGGACAGTTTAGAACCCTGTAAAATGACACTGAGCAATTCGCATGTTTGAACAGTTTAGAATCCTGCTAAATGACGTTGGACAGTTTGCACGTTTGGATAGTTGGACTTTGAACTAGTTATGTCGCTGTCAAATGACACTGAACAATTTGCACTTTCGGACTTATGATGTTGTCAAATGATACTAGGCAATTGGCATGTTCGGACGATTGAACTCCAGATATAGTTTAAAAACCTGAGCAGTTGGTACGTTCGAACAGTTAGACTTTGCTGTCAAATATCACTAGATAGTCAGCATATTTGATCGGTTGAACTTTGAACAATTTAGAACCCTGCCAGATGACACTGGACCGTTGGATTCTGCACAGGGTAGGATCCTGCCGATCAAGCTGTGAAGACACCCTGTACAGGGACCCGCAGTAGTTACAGGATCGAAGACGTGCCGTCAGGAAACTGCAATTTGGCAAAGTGTAGGTCTTAGGACGAGCCTTTTTATTTAGCTCTTTTAATACACGGAGGGTCAAATTTGCGAGGTCCGTGCGACGAGCCCCCTCTTTTTCCCAGTCAAGGATCTCTCGTGGGCATTGGAGGCCCTCCGGTACAGCAGCCAAGAAAAGAAGCGAGCGAAGGGTGGCACGTATCTCGCGCCGCTGTTATATTTTTCTCTCCCTCTCACTTTCGTCGGCTCGATGCCCAGCTCGAATTTTGCCAGAGCGAGAACCACTCGAAATTCCAAAGCTCCGGGCCCTTATTCTCCTTTACCTTTTCTGCTTCTTCTTCTTCTTCTTCTTCTTCTTCTCCTTTCGAGGGAAGGTATAATTAGATTTTAAGTGAGAAATTGAGCCTGCCGGCAATTTTAAGGAAGCCGAACGCGCCGCCCTGATTAATATCATTATACGCTCGCTTTTGCCCGATCTCCTGCTAGTTGCGTCTCATACGCGCGCACGAAAAAAATCATTGACCACGACGGATGATAAATAAACAGACGAGGTGTCGCTGAAATTACGAAAACTTTATAGTTTTTCATCGCACGGAGATACCACTATTATTTGTATTGTTTCTTATCCACACTTATATCACGAAACTTCATCTGCTCAAAGAGATAAATGTGAAAATAAGCAAAAAAAATAGATAGATTTAAAAAAAGTAATAAAAAACGAAAAAAATTAATATTTTATCAGATAAACTTGTGCTTTTCTCGAAATTGCAAATGAAATATAAATAGATAAAATACCACAAAAATAAAAGTTCTAATCGTACGAATAAGCTACAAAGATTATTGTTTTTTGGAAGTTTGTTTTTAAAAATGGAAAATTGATGAAAAATAAGTGTTTCTTGTGTGAGATGAAAGTGAGAAAACTGGCAAACAAAACGTTTGACCGTTAGTCACGAGAGAGTGTCACGTTTTTAAAATTCTCTCCCTTCGTTTAACTCAATTGGACTGTTTCCGAAAGGCTACTTTGTCCATCGCTTTTCCTTCGGCATCTGCGGCAAAGCAGCCGCCAGGTTCGGTCGTTTGAGGAAGCTATGACGGAGATAAAAGAGAAAGAGCGAGCGAGATGGGAATAGAGATAGATAGAAACACAAGAGAAGGACGAGGAACTTGATCTCAAAACTGGATTTCGATCCCGTTTGAACTCTCGTGTTCCCCGGAAGCAAAGTACGAACCGTCGACGTGTCACTCGATTCGAGAACCGAAAAGAGTGCCAGAAATTTTTCTTTTGCCATTGCGGACAAATTTGAGAAAATTTCGAAAAAACGGCACGTCGTATAAGCTCTTTGCTGTATAATATTTTATCGTGATAAAAAATACAAATTGCAATAAAAATATGAAAACAATCTCATACACTTTATTGAAAAATTTTCTCAAGATTTTTTTTTAAATACTGAATGTGTTTCTTATTTGATGTGATGCAAAGAATCATGTAAAATTTTACGAATAAGCTTCACCATTTAAAAGTCAAAATATTTAAAATTTTACAAAATCGTATGAAATATTGTGATTTTGAATATTAATATTATGACATTTGTATATGATGAAATCTCTTGAAATTAAATACACGTATGTATACTGTGATATCAAAGTAAAATTTTAAAGAAAAGCTAATAAAATGATTTTCTAACGTAGCTAGTCATATGAAAATTTCTTGAAAATTTGCACAAATATTTTTCAACTCTGGATTGAAACGTATCTTAAATATTACGAAACTTTGTCATTTAGAAATCAAGATATGAATTGTTAAAAACCAATCCTTCCTAAAACCTCTCACATGACCTAACTCATAATAAAAGTTACAATTCCAAAAATGAATGTATTTCGATTACTATATGGTAAATTTTGAGGAAACTGTCTAAAAAAATCAATTATTTTTAATATTAATAGTCAAAGGTCTGAATCGATTGTGAGGCTCTTTTACCTCAATGATCGTACTACCTTGAAATCTGCGTATAAAAGATTGAACGACAAATAGCTTACAGAACCACGATCTATACGTAACATTAATAATGGCTCTTTTTTTTGGTTGGCCGAAGATAAAAAATGGTAAGATTCTGTGCGAGACGCGATGATCTCGTCGAATCGAGTCGGCCTCCTCGTCGCGTAGAACTAGAGACTCCTAGGGAATTCAGGCAAAACCGGTCGAGTCGGATTCGATCGAGAGCAGCAACACGCGCTCCCTTCTCCCTCGTTCGTTTTTTTTTCGTTCTTTCTCTAAATGTATCTCCATCCTTCTTCATTCGACTAAATTTCGATGTTTCCTCCTTGCTCTTCGTCTCTTTCGTCTGATCACCCAAAACACACGACCTTGATTACCAAAGTTTCTCGAACGCGAAGAAAAATATTCTCAACATTCCGTAAAAAGGGGAACGCATCGCCAGGAGAAAATTGCTGTCCTATTTTTGCAGCCTATTTTTATTTCTACAATATCAAAGAAAAATCTAATTATAGCAATCAATAAGATTCTAAAATTCTAATTTTATTACTCAATGAGTCAATGATTTGCTATTAAATCAATTTTAATATTATTTTTCGTAAAATTTTAGAATTTTTTCAAAAATTGACGACCATGTGGAAAACGATTGAATGGGAAGAAAAATATATTCAATATTCCACCAGGAAAAAAATGCTGTTCTATTTTTGCATGCTATTTTTATTACTATATTACACTAAACAAAACCTAATTATAGTATTCAATAAAATTTCAATCAACTTATATTATTACTTATCTATATTACTCATGAGTCAATGATTTTTGCTGTTGAATGAATTTTAATATTAGTTTCCTTAAAATTAATTCTTTTAGAAATTGACGACCATATGAAAAACGCTCGAATACGAAGAAAAATATTTTCAACATTCCACCAGGAAAAAATTGCTGTCCTATTTTTGCATGCTATTTTTATCGCTATATATTACTATAAAACCTAATTATAGCAATCAATAAAATTCTAATCAACTTGTCTTTACTACTCATGAGTCAATGATTTGCTTTTGAATCAATTTTAATATTAATTTCCTTAAAATTTTGGAATTCTTTCAGAAATTGACGACCCGATGGAAAACGCTCGTCAAGGTTATTCTGAAGACAAACCGAAGAATCCGGATGAATGACTTTTGGGCGAGGCCGCAGAAAAAATAGAAGAAAAAAATGTAGGAAGGAGCAGAGTTCATCGGGAAAACGAGGTCGGTGCCTGGCGTGCGTCAACTATCGGATCGACGTGTGGCACTGGCCGCCCTCCATTTTGAGGTCTTTATGCCAGCCAAGCCGCAAACTCATCGATTTTCCTTCACAGTGTAAATTTCACATGACCTCTCTCCCTTTCCTCTGACGTTCGGAAAAACCGTGGACGATCGATCGTCCGCAACCGATCGATCTGTCACCGTTAGCTTTCGCCACCCCGAAAATTCTCGATGAATTTCGTTCTCGACTCAAAATATTAACGAAACTTACGATATGACTCGACATTTGTATGGTGACTGAAATAATTGCATTAAGGTAGTTGTCTCATTTACACGTCTTCCCTAAAAATCGTTTAAAAATTTCGTGAACTTTCTTTGACATCATATTATGCAATTGTGAATTAAATTTTAAGAGGTTCTGTCGTCTATAGTAATCGAAATTAATCGTTACTCATGAATTTGCCACATTAGAAGAGAATATAAATATTATATAAATAAATATAAATATTATTTAAATGTAACATACTTTTATTTTATTTCAAATGTATTTAAACGATTACCTATGAAAATAAACTGTAGATTGATTAAATTGAACCCTTTTATATACAGTTTTTACGATAAATCGATGAATCTCGATTAACTTTGTTCCAATGCATTTATTTTAATTTAAATATATTTAAATGACTATATTTATTAAATAAGTCAACTTTTTTTAAATCGTACTTTTACTCGTTATTATAACGACCAGATTGAAGGCACCTTGATTTTCTTTAGAATTTTTTCCGTTTGTTGAGAGCACGTGCGACGATATTTTTAAAAGTTGTGGACCTTCGTTGTATACAAAGCGAAGAAGAAAAAAGCCTGTGTGAAATAACTCGAAAGTGTGTCTCGTGCATAGAAAACTGTAAAGAGAGAAAAAATCGTTCCTTCGCTTCTCGTAAAATTTCACGATCCTGTTTGTCAGTGTATCAGTCACAGATTTAACACACACAGAGCCAAATTCCATTTGCCCAGCATCCGAGAGAGATCGTGCTTCGAAAGGTTCTCAAAGGATTACCCGTATACATTCGCACCCTGACCTCACCTGAGTTTAAACTTCGTTCGCTGCCTCCATTTTACCTCTCGCACTCATCGCGTGAAAAAAAAACCTCCAAGCAACTTTTCACAAAATTCACAAACTTCTCGGCTTTGAATCTCCCTTTGACTCGAAAATTCGTTCACATTCCATACTATTTAAGGAGGTATCATCGAAGCTATGAAAATTGACTGTGACTATCGAATATTTTATGCGATATACAATATTATTCATGTTTCTCGATATAGTGAAATACGAAGTATCATGAAAAAAGTTTCATGAAAAAAATGAAAACTATTTTGTCAAAATAAGTACAATAACATGGAGAGTTCTATGAAAAATCGAAAATCGCAAATTGATTGAAAAAAATGTACATATATTGAGAGTAAGCTGTCAAACAATAAAAAAAAATTTCCTGCATTTATTAGAACGTGAGTTTTCTATTTAATATAAAATTATACGGTCACTGAACTTTTAAGAGAAGTGCTAATTTGTAATACTGTAGATATGACACTAATATGTAAGTAAATCCAAATTGAATTATAATCAACAGATTAAAATTAATTAAGTATTTGTGTTAATTTAATATCGATTTTCAAATTTTTATATGTATTTAATAAAAAAGATTAATTCAATAAAATATTATGTTTTTTTTCATATTTACATATTTTTTGCGGAAAATTAACAAAATATACAAAATTAACTTTTTTATGTACAAAAAATGTTCACTCAATTACACAAAAATTAATGCAGCAAAAAATATGAAATTCGTTTGAATTGAATAATATCAAATATTGTTTTTATTAACTAAGTTAAAATTTTTGTTTTTATTCTTATTTCTTGGGAATTATTGTTATTGCAAAAAAAAAACAAATTAATGAAGCAAAAAATATGAAATTCTATTGATTTGAATAACGTAAAATTTTGTTGTCGTGCATCAAACATTCTTTTTTAGAAAAAATCGACCAAAGTAAGAAAGTTCGTTTTATTTTTATTTCTACGAAGTCATTTATATACATTTAACTTTTTTCGATGTACGAATAATGTTTAATTATTGATGAAACAATTTAAGGAACAAAATAATGGAATTCCCTCAATTTGGATAATGCGAGATATTGTTTTTCTTTTTGTTGCGCATTAAACATTCTTTTCTAGTTATATAAAATCGAGCAAAGTGAGAAAGTTTGTTTTATTTTTATTTGTGCGGGGAGAGTCATTTATACAAATTTGGTGCTTCACCTCGTCCCGTCGCTTTGGCTTCGAGTTATCCTTTCGACATCCCTTGATCGTCCTTTTCCCTCTATCCGCGTCGTTTCTTGCCCATAGCGATACATTCTTGTTTCAGAGACTAGTCTCACCTCTCCCCGGCATTCTTTTGCCAAGATCTTGTTCCACCGCGAAACAGGACTTTGGATACGTGTATATTTATACATGCGTGGGGGGGAGGGGGATCGGACGAGTAACGAAACTGTGATCTCTCGCGCCGGTTCTCCCTCTGGGCCGCGATAGTTTTGCAAAGCGAGATCTCTCCCGATCTTGCGCTTCCTTTGAACTTGATGCTCCGAGACGTCGAGCGCGAGCCTCCTCTCTTTTGTCCCTCTTATCCACTCTTTCCCAGAGCACGGGCACACAATTTTTATTCAACGTGCGACTGTTCTCGAATTTCAAAACAATTTTACCGTATTTCTCCTTTAAAAAAATTCAATTTGTAGTATTTTTTGCCATTAAAAGTAATTTACGGCTCAAAAGAGTCTAATTTGACGTAAATTATTTATTACGAACGCAGCGAGTTGTATACACACGGATGTTTTATTATATTTATAAAATCTGTCATTAAATTTTGCCTGGAAGGAAGAGAGAGAGATAGAGAGAGAAAAAAAATGATTCTCCGCGGCGTGTAAATGTTTTATCGTTCCACGTGTTTTAATCTTCCTATAAATATAGACGTGACATTTACGAATCAAAATACTTCGGAGTGTTATTGCCCGTGGGATCGAGAATGATTTCGAGCGTGGAGGAAAAAAGGAGGAAGGAGGAAGAAAAAATACGAAGAGAAGCGCGAGACGGAGCGATTTCGCAATTGAGACTCGATTCATCGACGTGTGTCGTGTATACGCGTGACGTAATCCTGTGGGTTTCCATAAAATAAGGCAAAACGTGATTGCCAAGAGTCGCCATGAGGCCGCGTACGAGCGAGATGTTCCGGTTTCACTGGTCTCAAGAAATGAAATATCAAAAGAGAGATAAATTATAAGGTAAACGTCCCAATATTTTCGAACGTATTTAAGTGTGTTTATGTTTCTGTTTTTATATTATATTTAAAAAAACCTACTTCAAATTTGCGTTCGTATTATTAGATAATTTTACACTAAATATTATTATATTTTTTTGTCGTACTGTGATATAGTATAGTTTGGATATTTTTAGAATTTTTAAAATAAAAATATATATATTTTTATTTTGATAGTTGATTTTAATCATTTTTACAATAAAAATTACTATTTTATATTTTTTTTAATTTTAAAAATTTGGGAATTGTTGCCACAGTACGAAAATTGTTGATATAAAACTCTCTTCGAGAAATTCCTTATGTTTTTTGGATTATTTTTATAGAATATTCGTATTCAATAATTATAGTTTAATAAAAAACTGACTCTGTCTGTTAATATTGAAATATAATTTATTACTTATTATAATAAATAATCATTTTACAGTTACCATAACAAAAAATATCATTTAGTACTACCATCCACTATTAAAAATAAAAAATAAACTCAAAAAGATTTTATTTACTTAAGGAAATATTTTAAAACAATTTTTTGTTTAGTTTTAATAGAACATAAAATAATAGAACGATACAATATAAGTGTTGTTATGGTCCAATGAAAGTTTCAGTTTAGTTGATGCAGGCATTTTTTTATTTTGTATTAATTTTTGGGACAGTAAACTGTATGATCATATGTACTAAAAGTCTTACAATATTTATATTTTTCTATACACTTCGCACACTCTTTTCTTTGTTAGTATGTAATTCGAAGACTAAATTATTGCATGCGTTATGGAAATTTTTTACAAATGGGAAATTAGTATTTTCTCTTTACAATTACCTAACGATTTTGAAACACCACAAAATTGTTATACCCAGATAATTAATATTTTTAATTTACGTCTTACGTGTAAAATAAAGGCAAAAATCATCGAGGGAAATTTTTTTCCAGATAATCTCGTGAAAATTTATATTGACGCTCTTTGACATCTCATTAAAAGATTCGCAAAATTAGAGGAAGCTTCATCGAGTAGATATCGAGATATTAATTGTATAAAATTGTAATTTTTAACATGCGGTCTTATGAAAAAAGTTACGAAAAAAGTGATTTTCAAAAATGAATATACCTACTTTCTAGACGATGAATGTTGTTAAAAATGTGGTCACAAGTTAGGTATCACATTAATCTCAACGTATGCCAAATTTTAGCGAAAAAAAAGTTGAAAAATAATTCACGCGAGGAACGATCGAGCCTCCTTAAACAATGATAAAGCTACACAAAAAATAAAATTTTTTAAAAAGATAAATTGTTTTACATGACTTTTTATTGGTGATCAGTCAGAATGAAATATCGTTCAAGTTAGTGAACATGTTCAATCATCGGGACGTTTTATATAGTATCTTATACGAGAGTCTGGTCATAACAGCGCGCGCAGGAAAAGGATCGGGGCAGGATCGTCGAAACGATCACATAAATAAGAAGAAGGGTGGAAGAATCGATGAAAGAGAACGCTCGATCTTGCGGGAGAATACAGTCGCATGGACTAACGCGATAATTGCTGTTATTAGGAACGTCCGCAAACGTCGTATTTAACGTCTAAACGACGTTCGCTTACTAATCGCTCGAGTTACCTGGCATCCGAAGCATCGAGTGTCTAACGAGCCGTACTCGATTCCCTGGCGAATGTCGAATGTCGTGGAAGCGTGCGAAACGTCGTCGGTGAGAGTACGAAGAAGAAAGAGAGAGAGAGAGAGAGCGAAAAAAACCGAGATGAGAATGGAATCGATCAGCACGCGCTTCTCGTCTAAACGCGAAGAGATCATCTTATGAGCCAATTGGCTCTCTTCTCTCATCGCACCCAATCATACAATCTCCAGCGAGTGATTGTACGTATAAAAAGGAGAAAAACGAGGAAAAGAGCACGAAAAGCAAAAACTTCAATCGTCAACGACATTCCTACGCATCCGTGATAAACACGCGCGGAATATACTCCGCGAGGAATCGTTTCTGTTTTTTTTTAGAAGTTTCTCAGCCAGAAAACATATATTTTCTATGAAACGCGCAGCATTCGCTGATGCTAGCTTCGTCGATGATACGCATTTATTCTCGCTATGGATTAATAATTCATTCGACCGCGTGGATTTCTCCGTTAATTCCTTTTTTTGTCAACGAAATCAAACGGATTCTATATACTGAATGAATCGAGAATTTCGCTAAACGTTATATTCATTCTACAAATTCTTATACTTATGTTTACAAAAAAATGCATTTAATATTCAGCATAAAATGCATTCAATGTTCACGATTGGTGAACATTTTTTTTATTTAAATATAATTTTAAGAAACGTTTGTAAAAAATTAATTATTTAATTTATTTGAGATAAATTGACTGTTTGAAACTTTCTAGTATAACTAGCATTATTATTTAATTATTTAGTTTTACGCATTGAGTGACACAAGTGAGTGACTAAAACGAAAAAATACGCAAATTACGTTATTTTTATTAAAATAATCATTTCATTAACTTTTTAATCACTTCTGATGTGTCTCATGAGTAAAGATTTATTTATAAAGTGAGAGGAACAAAAAATTGAAAAATTATACCATCGAGTGACACCATTTTGTGATAAATTCATGATTACATTTTCTTTATTTCTAATTTTTTATTTTTCACGTCTTCAATTTTTGATTCATTCTATTGAATTTCAATTTTTGGATTATGTCAATTGGATAAGTTCATTTTAACGTTAAAATAATTGTAGTTTTAGACTACATTGTCCAGAAGAATTCATTATATACAAAAACAACTCGATTTTGAGAATTTTTCATTAAAAAAGGACGATATAAATTACGATAAAATTTTAAAAATTAGATTAATCAAGTATTTATCTATAAAAAATAAAATTTTAAACGTTTCTTTATTAAACAATAAATAATTTTTTCCACAGTCATAAATAATGTTTAAAAAATGAGTAAAAAATACATATATAGTTTTAACAGTTTTTAAGTTATTTAAGGTAATTCTATCGTTAGTCAAATCAAAAGTTTTTTAATCAATTTATCTCCATACCATGTGGTTTTTGAGCTTTAGTTTATTAAGAAAAGTTCTTTCTAAATCTATTCAAGAACAATATACTCAAAATTCAAGCTCATCCAAGGTGACCAGTACTTGTTACATATGAAAATTTAAAAAATGAATCTTAGGAATTTTTTTAAAAACTTGAGGAAGTTTCTTTGAAGTACAGCAAAGATGAGCTGTGCAAAATTTCAACAAGTTCCACTACCCAAAAGTCAAGATATCAAGAGTTGAAGATCGCGATATTTAACACTACATCAGAAAATAGTGATTTTTGACAGTAAATATCTCGAGTTCTAAATAACTGAAACGTTTTAAAATTTAATATACAATTGTACATTTTGTATCAAAGAAGGCTTTTGCCAATTTTTAACAAAATCATAAGGAAACGATTATTTGATAAAATTACCTTAAGAAAAAGAATATGTATTTTGTAAAAGTCTTACTATAGGTAAGCCGTTTCTGCGTGTGAGCAAAAAGTATGTTTGCGTATACCTGCATGATACATAAGTTCTCTCGCGGACGTAATCCCTCCGAACACCCCTTATTACGCTCCGCAGGTTCCATTGTAGTGCGATTTTAACTTCTACGGATTATAAACTGTTTCTTATTTGTTGGGAAGTAAACGACCCACGTGCTGGTGCACGGGCAAGGACGGAGCGGGAAGAGATGAATTCTAAGGTGAATTTCCTCTATGTAGAAATTCATAACCCCCTCGTCGACAATATTCGACGAAATAAAGAGCCCACTGTACGAAAATTTCCCAATAAAATGCTCGTTTCGGATTCCCGCTGCGAAATCCATCTTCAGTATCGCTCGACCGTGATACTCTGAAGAGTGCGAGCAAAGCGCTAAGTCGGTTGCCCTATTTTTTCAACGTTCTCATCGACGGATTAGACCGAGAATAGAGAGAAGAATAACGACGAGGAAAGAGACAATAAATATATCTTTGAAAAAGCGTGACAAAAATTTTTCATTGCGTTTCAATTATTTATTGCCAACTTATATGACAAATTTCAGCATTAAATTTTTCTTTCAATATATAATTGTGAAATCGATAAGTGTATCTTTGAAAAAGCCTGACAACAAATTTTCATTGCATTTCAATCATTTATTACAAAATTATATGACAAATTTCAGCATTACATTTTTCTTTCAATATATATAATTGTGAAATTGATAAGTATTTATTAAAACAAAATTTGTGATTGTGCTAAAAAAATTTAGAAACTAATGTGAAAACAGTTTTTTTTTAAATATCTTCCTAAATGGTAAGATCTTTTTTTACCGTTTGAAATTTTTTTTGGATTATGATAAAAAATTGATCAATTGATACTTTTTTCGTTATGATAACCGATAATTGGTAATTTGTCACTGTAATTGAACGATATTTTTTAAGTACGTATTATTTATTTTTGCTAGGATGAACTTTCTAATCTGTGTAAAATTTCGCAGGATTATTTTTCGATACTCAGAGAACTACCCCTCAATTTTTAATCATAATACTCCCTGCCACCTGCTGGGTCATTTACATGATAATGTTACGTCGACTGTGTATAATCTCAAAAGAGAGCTTCATTTTTCATTTATCTGACAAATACATGAATCACTATTCTCTTAAACTTCACTAAGCACTGCATAAATCTTTTTCTAATAAATCACATATTACCAAAATTTAATTAAAACCTCTTTTTTAAAAGGTATTGAACATACTTTTAACATTTTCAGGCAATATTATTTAAAGAAAAATATAGACAAGAACTTTCGTATTTTTTTAATTTATTAAATCTGAACGTATATAATCGCGTACTTGCGTTAAGAGCTAAAGAATAAAGTATTAGCTGTATAAGATCTAGTCCACGTGAATGACGCGAGTCTGACGTATGGCCAGCTGGCGTTTTCGGACCCCATCGCCACCCTATACAGAATTATAAGCGTGATCCCGGTTAAAATCTCTGTTTTTTCGTCCTCCCTCTCTCTTTGGCTCTTTTCACGAGTCCCACCGATGGACCCCAACGTCACAAAATCCGTTTCCAGCCCCGAACTATCCATCAAAAATATCTTAACACCCCCAAACACTGTTCTTTTTTTCAACGCGAATTTTCTGCGACACTGAACACATTCTCGATTTGAATAAAATGACATTTCGTGATGCAGAAATTGGCCGGTCGATCCTCAATTAAACCTGCCAATTTTAATCTTCGATTCATCTTAATTTCGTCGAACTCGTCATTTCCATCGATATGAATATTCATCGGTACGAAAATTCGTTTAAAAAATTTTATGAAAAATAAAAATAAGGAATAAAAATAAAATAAAAACAAAATAGAAATAATTTAAAAAAAGAACTTATAATTTTAAAAAAATTTATAAAAAATATGTTGTCTAACTAAATAACTTTAGGAATACAAAGAACCCTGTTAAATAATTCAAAAATATTTCAGCTCATACTATGAAACTGAAAAGTTTTTATTTCAATTATATATAGTATTTGGATCTAATTATTGTTACATTTTCTTCATGTATTCCGTTTCACAGTGCATATTGAGGAAAATAATTGTCTTATACATAAAATATACTGAGGTAAATTTTTGGATAAACGACTCGCGACTCTTCCCCCACTCGCTCCTTCGAATTTTCCCCCTCCAGAGCGTTCTGTATTTATTGTACAGAGGTGTCGAATACGTCACGACACGTTTCACTAATACAGTTTGGCATCGCATCGCGCGCTATGAAAGAGAACAAAAAACGATTCTTCGGGCCCGCGACAAGACTGCGCGAGTGGAACAATGCGACATTGTGACGAATCTGTACAAAAGCCCCCGCGGCGATGCCTCGCCACCAGACTCGACACGATCGCGAAACTTTCGAACGCCGGGACAGGGTGTCCCACCCGTCCATGGAATTCTCAATGCCCCGACTTTTCGCCACGCTCATACGAGATGAATTTCGCCCGATCGATCATCCATGCGCCGATGAGATCGATGATAGGACAAATTTTCTCGACCCGTCATATTCCAAATTTTTGAAAACGAATCGATTTCAAATCGATCTCCCTAAATATGCTAAAATATTCTGTATTTTACAAATATATATCAATATATAATATGTATATATTTGGTAAAAATACTTTCAGGGATGTTCACCTCTGTGGACAGTCCCAACAAGCAACAGTCTAATGTTGATGAAATTTTGGTTATCATTTGTTAATAAATAATCCTTAAATGAACTTATCTCAAAGTCTGAGAAACTTAAAAAAAATATGATAGATTTTACTGTAATGGGACAAGTATTTGATTATCATAGAACTAAATATATATTTTTAAATTTTCTTTACTATAATTAGTTTCCAGAAATAATATTAGAGTTTGACATATCTAAAATAAACTCTAAAATATATTTAATTTTACAATTAAAATATATTTTGTTCTAAAACAACAGGCAATATAGTTACCATTTTATAATAAAATCTATCATTATAATGTCTCTCAGTGTACATGTTTTACTTCGAAATGTTATTTTAATGATATTGTTTAAAAATCGAATAAATAATACGAAAATTGTGGTTTGTGAAAGTAAGTGGTTAACAGTTTCACACCCACACGGTTTATATAAAAAATACAAGAAATATACATAGACACTAGATATATACCTCTATGGAACTACCTAGGGGATTTTCGATATCTAAAAAAGAATGACAGACAAAATATGTTTTTTTTTCGAAAATTTTCATCGTTTAAAAAAAAATAAAAGGAGATCTTTCATCAAAAACAAACCCTACGTGGTGCCATAGAGATTCGATTTACAAAAATTTTGAGAATAGATTTATGCAAATCGAATGAATAATTTTTTCGGTAAGCTGTCAACCAGATTGAAAAATGTAGTTTCGAGAAAAACGCATTTAAAGTCTGCCGCTCGGCATGGTCGTGCATTTGCAACAGTTTCACATAAAATGCTGTATCTCCAGAAATTTTACGAATTCTTTAATAAAATTTAGTGAGAGCATTCTCAACAAATGTATCTTTCAGGAAATGGAAGAAAAAGAATGAAAAAAAATTTTCATTTTTTACAAAAATTTTAATACAAGTATATATACCACCTTAACAATCAAATTTCTATTAGTATATCCTGAAACAAAGAATTGCATCATATCCAAAAAATGGAAATAAAAAATATTCTGCTTCCTTATGATTTACTTTGCAATTGAATGACTGAATAGTTGACATATTTTTCCTGAAACACTTTCGAGAGTGTAAACTGATGTCCACCAAGTGGTATCTTGTTTGGAAATGCAGCAAAAAAAAGTCAAGAGATGAAGAAGTCAAGAGCGGGAGTTACACGATGTACACAAGAGTGTCTGTAAAGTCAGAGGTGATTTGTGTTGAAAAAAAGCGCGTGTACGTGGAACGAGAGCTTCCTGAAATTGAATTCCGTGGTCGAACGATAGGATGCCGGAGGAAGCTCTCGGGGATTGCGCGCGGAGGGTAGGTGGACGAAAAAGGGCGGCGAGAGAGAGAGAGAGAGGACAGAGCAAAAAAGGTGAAGAATTAGCGGTATAGGACGCGTGCAATGTGGACGTGCGGCCGCATTGTTGTTCGAACGCATTAGCGGGCCCGTTGCAACTGGCGCGAGAGTCTGCGACCAACCCCTGAATGAGAGAAAAAAGAGACAGAAGCCAAAAAAGGGAAAGTCGAAGTGAGAACGAATGTTTTCTACCCCTGCCCCAGGATTTTTCTTGTTTTTTTTCCTTCTCTCTCTCTCTCTCTCTATCTCTTTTGTTCTTTTCTCTTTTTGTCCTTCTCCTCTTGTTCGTACTTAGCGGGGCGAGTTCTTTTTGGAACCGAACCAACGGATGATCGAGCACTTTCCCTGTTTTACGATGTTACCAGGCAAATGTGGGACATTTGCCAACGCTATACCCCGCGATCGAAACTGTGTAAAATGCGCGGGGGGCGACGAATCGAGAGATCGGAAAAAAAAATAAATAGTAACGCGATCTCTTCATCCTCTTACGATCGCTCCCCCGTTACGATTTTTTGTGCCTCGGTATATCGACTTATGAGTCTTAAGCCCATGGAACGACAATCTGCTCTTTTTTTTTTGAAAAAAAATTCGCTCCCCGTCGATTTTTAAACATTTTCGTCTCTTCTCTGTTTCTTTGCGCTCTTTATTGATTTTTATCCCCGTTATTTGCATCTCGTTAAATATATTATACACTTGGTGAATAGAAAATTTAGGTAACACGTTTGAAATTTTTTTTACCAGGTACTTCGACTTGTTTACGTGTTAATCCAGACCCGGGCTAATTTACTCATCGTTTGTACTGAGCAATGATCAGTGTGATCGGTGTCGTCGATATTTACACAAGTTTCAAGATAAAAAAACGTGACGATGTTCTATTTCGCTTTTTAAAAGAATACGCTGGAGTGTGAAAAAATTTCCATATATCCATAGCGCAACATATATAATATAATTTATTCAAAAGCTAGAATTTAAAATTGTCTATTCATCTATTATAATAAATCATCACAGGTCTTTTATACTTTTCAGTATACAATTGATTTTTCTTATTTCAATTGATGAATAATTATCTATGAATTGTCCAAATTTAGGCATTCAAAAAAACATATTTGGAATTTAGTGTTTCATACTCCAAAAATTATTTTACAATTTTTTAATGTGTCATATTGTCATGACAGATAATAAGATGAAATTTGTATAAAGAATAAATAAAGAGGTTCAAAATTACGGATCGACACAGATCAAAAAAAGTACTCTATAACAATAAAGTTTGAAAATTTTTCATATATCTCATAATTAGCAAATAATAAAATAGTAAAAAAGGTAATACTAAACAAAAAAAAAATATTGAAAAATTATTCATGCGGCTATTACGGAGTGTGTCAAGCCAGGGAAAACTACTGAAAAAATTAATTAAATTTTCATGTAACAAACTAATAAGAAAATTTATACACAAAACAAAATAAAGAGAATAAAAATGATATTTTTACGTCCATTGCGAAGTGTCACAAGCCAGATAAAAGTACTCCAAAAATCATAAACAATTGTAATCCACTTAATAATAACCAAACACGAAAGAAAATGAAAAAATGTATACTCGAAGCGAAGAAAGATTAAAAAATAATCCACAAGCTCATTAAAAATCAGGTTAGGAAAAATAATTCGAGAAAGTGCGAAAAATCCTCAAACATCTAGTTAGAAAGAAAAAAAAACAAAAAATATATTATGAGCAAATTTAAACAGAAAACCGAAGAAAAGCGAATTAAAAAAATATTCCATGCGTCGATTAAAAATCGTCACGGGTCTGTTAAACTATTCTATACGCATGTTTGCTTTTTCTTTCGATTGAGGAATATATTCGAGTCTGAATCGTATCGGAATTCGGGCGCTCCCGACACCTGTGAGCGTGCTTTTCACGTGACGTGTACGAGACACAATAAAAAGCAGCTAAAGCAGAACCTCGGTGTCTCGTTATGATAGCGTGGGTGGTGTGCGTACTTGGAAGCGAGATTATCTCGGGACCACTTGTATTCGAGTGATGATTCGACTCGGAGTGTCTGCGTCGATGAAAATTTGCCGGTCGACGACGATGACGCGTCCCCGAGGAGAGAGCTCGGCGAGAAAAAGAGTGGGGGGTCAAGAGGTCGATGAGACGCGACCTCTCGCAGTGACCTTGAACTTTTAAGGTCGCACTCATGTAAAACTTTGCGCACGCTTTCCCCTCCCTATATCGAATCAGGAAGTGTCTTCGGGAAGATTCCTCCACAGGAAATCCATTTTTTCGGTCGGTCGTAAATCGAAAAAAAAATTTGTTTCTCTGCATGAATTCCTTTTCGTAGATATATCTATAGAATTATATAAATCAAGTTTATGCGAATATTTTATCGTCTGTCAGTCTTGATTCGAATGCGACCTATATATTCATTGTAAACAAAAAAAACATAAAATATAAATATATGGGTATAAGAATAAATGTTCTGAATCGTGACGTCGATGACAGGCCCCATGACGCGATACGATGTCAATTATTTTTGAAGCTGCTGTCGAACACGCGTCAAGATTTCACCTTAACGTCGCCGAGGTGTAATCTATGCGTGGCGTTTTTTATTTAATCAAGTTTTGGGCTCAGATATTTCCTCGAAAATTCAAACATTGGAACAATAAATACACTTTGTGCCACGAATTTTTTAGATAAAAAAAACCTTTTTTAAGCTCAATTCTTTTTTTCATTCCTACGCGTTCAGACTTTTTTTCCATACTTCAATATTTTGGTAATATCGAAAAGACAAAATACAATATGACTCTCAAAAATGGAAAAAAAAATATTTTATCGTCTAATTTACAATTCTGACTTTTCAAATGTAAAATTTGATTTTAATTCGGAAAGACTATTTTTGTTTCAATTTAATAGAGCTTTTCAGACTCGACAGAAAATAAACAAAGAAATTATTATTGTTATTGTGGTATAAAATCAGCGACAATAGAGTATATATCGTGTGAATGGTTTGTCCATGAGCAGGGAGACAAAAAAATGTCGGAGAGTAGAAATGGTGCGAGCCAACGAGTAGAGAAACTTGTTACACGTGGCTGCTCTCAGATCAGCGAAAAATTGAAGTAACTCCTGAGATTTGCAAGGATACGTGCTTGGCTCAGCAATCGTATAGATATATGTAGAAACGGGCTTCTAATCTTGAGTCGAGCGACAATCCAATTAGGCTTGTTACTGTTTTCCACCTCAGTCCATTCACCTTAACGTCGAGCAATTAACCGAGAAATTTGCAATCTCTCCATCTCGAATCTAAATCTAAACCCGGATGACGCTGATGAACGATTGACTCTTAAACTTTATTGAGAATTTACCATCGATCAAACACCCTTGAGACTAAAAATTCAATAAATTTTAGCACCAAGACATTATTTTGTTAAAATTAAACTGCGAAAAATATTTGACAAATTAGGAATAAAAAATACGAGAAATATATATATTTGATTGATTGGACTTCTGAAATCGAAAACGAAAAAAAAGATCAACATTTTCGCCCATCTTAAAAAAAAATTTTACTGGTTATACCCATTAAACTGCAACTTCGATTAGACTGAGCAAACTTATTTTCAAGGTTTCTTTCAATTCGTATTATTTCGAAACTCATAACACATATATATGTATTTATATCTATATATTTTTATAATACTAATGATATTTTTTCTTATGGTAACCGATATAACTTTTTGTTTATAATTGACAAATAATTATTATTAAATACTTGTAATTTATTTTTGCAAGAACAAACTTCTTAATCTGTGTGAAATAAAAAAAATGTTCTCCGATACTCAGACAAACATTTCTCAATTTTCCATCAAATTCTCTCTGTTACTTATTTTTTCATTTGAATAATCGTATGTTAAAATTTTTTTACGGATTATGTATAAATCCGTATAATCCGTAAAATATTATGAGTTTTTTAAATTAAAAATGTCAAGTGGTACAAAATCATGTCATTCAATCAATTTTATAACTTAAAATTAGTTGAAATATTCACATTATATTAATTTTATACAGATTTACACATATAAAAGTGAATTTTTACGCAATTTTTACTTTAATCTTGTGATGAATAACTTTTGAAGGAGTCAATTTATTTAAAAATTACAAGAGACCTTTTTTGTACAGCATAAAATTTTCAACAAAAATATGTAAGGGCATATATAAGTTACTTCGTTATCGAGCTACAAAATTCTGAATGAAAAAAAAAAATTTTTCCAGTGTTATATAAAATGGAAAATAAAATATTGAAAATCGCCACCTCGAAAAATTTTTTATAAATGGCTAAAATTTGGTGTATCATCTTTTTTTATCATTGCGAAGACATTAAACGTGTGTCCGCGAAAGAATAAAATTATTGTTTTTTGAACCACCCTCATCAATATATTACCAAAATTCCATTAAAATCATATACTGTGTCACGAGTTTTAGGGCGAAAAACCAAAAAAAAAAAATAGAAAAAGTATAAAAAATAACTTTTCAAGATGAGTGTACAATGTAAATCTGGAACTGCGCCGTTTTTCCGGTAGTATTACAAGGTGTAGCCTGCGAATATGATGTGTACAAACACATGCTCGTACACGCGTATAATATGTAGATGCGTGTGTGAACGGGGATACACAGAAAGAGAGAGAGAGAGAGAGAAAGAGACTGATATATAACCGCGGGTAGAGAGATCTACATAATGTTTATTATGCTAACCTAGGCCAACGCGCTTGCATCAACAAGTGTTATATTATCATTCAAATAAAATGTTTTAATCTGCATACGTTTTATCGCCCTCTCGCGGCATGCGGAATGTGCATGCGGCACGAGACACGTTACAGACGAGAGAGCGCCACCGCCACTCGTTCTTTCGCCGCTGGACTCGACCGGGACTCGTCGTTCGTTCCCATCCTCGCGCGCGCACGGCCGGCCGAACCCCGTGACTTTTCATTCACGGCTGCTCAAAAAAACGTGTACGCACCAAGACGTTTCAATGGCCCGGGAGCTTTTTTCGAGCCCGTCGAACACACGGAGTGATAAAAAGAGCCACTTTTATTTGCCACACACGCATCACCGAGACGAAAAAAAAAAAAAATTCGCGGCCACTTTCGCGATCGAGCGCACGTCCGAGTTTACACTCTCATTTAGCATTTTTCTATACCCGAATACTCGTTAACATTATTTTTAAAAACTTATGGATGTCTACATTTTGATTGAAAGTGCGGAATGTTTTTTTTTTCTGAGATCCAACTATTGTGGAAAATTTTTCAACTATATATACAAATAATTTAACAAATTTTGCATGTTTTTGTATTTTGTATCTTTAATTTTTGGAAAGCTGCTGTTTTTAAAAAAAAAAGTTACTCACACCTTAAAAAAACGACTTATTACATTGAACATTTTGAAAATTATTGGACAAAAAAGTTACGGGCTTTTGGCATATGAATTTATTTATATATCAATAAATAAGGATATAATTTAAACAGATAGTAATACGCGAAGAATTGACAGGTTTTTCTAATCTTAATCATAGAGACAACTCTATTAAAGTTTTAATATTTACTAAATACGTGGATGATCATGATAATCTTTAATAGCTGAAACTTTAATCCTTGATTTTAGTATTTCCTGAGTGCAAAAAATAGTACATTAAAAAAATTAATGAATATTCAACTATACTTGGAAGACATATACTTAAAATCAGAGTAAGTGATGAGGAGACCAAAATAAAAGACTGAGAGTGTGAATTATATATATGTATAATTTAAAACATTATACACATATTTTTCTCCTATAAAATATCAACATAATAATAAACACCCATTCATTTATAAATTACGAACTTTTAAATCTTATTTTTTCTGCAAATAAATTAGTAACCTATATACGAAAATGTTACTTTTGTGCCTATAAAATTGTCTTATTTTCAAACTCTTCTAGAATTTGACTTTCCTCGATGACACCTTCTAATGTAAAAATAAAGTAGATTAATTTCAAAATAACCGATATCCCACCAATTAAAAAATCCATAACACACATGTTACAATAAAAATGACAATCTAAATACTCGTCAATAATACACGTAACAGATACGAGAAAGAAATAGTTAAACTTTTAATTTAAATCCACTGTATAAATATCGCTTTTCCGCAACACCTGCTCTTTCATTAAATTCGTTCTTATGTAGCGTTAGATGGATTCGGATTATTCGCTTATTACCATAATTAGATTCAATATTTGTAGCCTGTCGAGCGGCTGGAGTGTAACTGTTATTTATCCACGAACGATTCGACAATTTGTCGGTGAATATCGTACCTTCCCCGCGTTCGAGAATTTTACAAATATATGCTCGCATGGGAGTATGTGTGTGTGTGTGTGTTGCAGAGAGCGCTCGTGTCTGCTCGCTGCCATTTGTATGCTTCATTACCGCGAGTATACGAGCTGCAGGTATAGAGGAGAAAAATAGAGAGAGAGAGAATAAGGAGAAAAAGAATACGACAATGATGAAAATATGGGCTCGCTGCGATAATACGTAATAAATATCGCACTCTGCTCGTATAGCATGCAAACCGTGCGCCCGGTGTCGGGAACACACGCTCGAGCGTCTCTTTCACGACTCATCAAGTGCAACCGGTATTATACGGATTTACCTGGGCGCTTAGAAGCGAGCCACCTCCTCCCCCCCCACCCCCTCTTTCGAGCGTCTGCTCCCACCGGGTTTGCACGTGTGTATGAAAATTTATGTATATTGTACATCGAGAGTCACCAATTGAGAAATATCTCGTTGAAAATGATGCATGTGCGACCGATGAGTAATCGTTGAGCATATTTTGCTCATTCGAGCATGCAACTTCGTTTCGCTCCCTTCCTCTTTATATTTTCCTGGTCAGAGCGGGAGAGAGAGAGGGAGAGAGAGAGGGAGAGAGCCTCGCACTCTCGACTTCTCTCTTTATTCGCTTTACGACCACATCTATAAATTCTTTAATTTGCAACGTTATATCAGCGACACTGACAAAACCTTATTCTCTGATTATTTATACATTTCGTTTTACAGACGTCCACTCGGAGCTCCTTTTTTCTCACTCGCGGCCCGGCTTCATCCTTCTCCTCGCGCGTATATTAAAAATTTAGATTCGATCGGGAATAATTTGTCGCGTCTGCCGCTTCCTAATTCATTTGTCATTAACGGGTCTCAGTCTCGTGGAATCTTCATTCACCGGATTGCAAATTTTTAGCCACGTTTTCCGTCAATCGCGCCACCTCCTCTCGCAAACCGATGAGAGAAATACCGATAGTAGTTTTTACTACAGAGTTAAAACTGGGCTGATTATTTTAGAATTATATTTGGCGTCTCATGGAAAATTTCTAAAATTTGTTTTAGTATTTTTATTAAGGGGGTGCACCACTTTGAACTCCCGAAAACAGGGTGTATTTTTCACAATTTTTTTCAAGAAAACGATAAATGTTTGTCAAAAAAATAGAAGGAGACCCTTTATAAAAAAAAACTCTATGTGGTACCATAGAGATTCGATTTACGAACATTTGGAGACTAGATTTATGCAAATCGGATGAATAGTTTATTCGATAAACTGTCAATCAGGTTGAAAAATGTATAGTTTCGAGAAAAACATAAAATGCTATATTTCAGTGAATTTTATGAATTTCTTTATAAAATTTTGTGAGAGCATTCTCTACAAATGTATCTTTCACGAAATAAAAAAAAGGAAAAAAATTATAAAGTGGTGTAGCCCCTTAATAATTTTTATTTTAATAATCGAATATTTTTCTTCCCTTTCAATCATCTTAAAAATGTATAGGTCGGATAATATCCTACCAAGAATTTGATTCTTGTATAACGAGCTTACTATATTTTTAAAGATATTAAATAAAATTTATGTACAGGTTCAAAAAAAGAATTAATTATTTTTACTCTAGTGATGATATGGTGATGAACATTTCGAAAATTCTTATCATTAACTTTTAAAAAACGTTTTAAAAATGTATAAAAATATTATTAGTCATAATAATTTTTTTAAAGGCAATTGAATACATTTCAATACCTGCATGAGTTTTAAAGTGATTGCCGATTAATGTCAGCTACTTCTCGCGAGATATACATTGCAAATAAATTTTTATCATAATACTACATGTGTTTTAGATCTGTATCTATGTCGAAACAAAATTCTATGTCTGGGAACCAATTATAATGGACAGAATTTAAAAGTATACAGGCATAGTTCAATAATAATCAATACAATATGTAGTTGTCACTTTACTCTGAAAAAATTTAATGAAATAAATCTAGTACGTAGTTGAAGTGTATTTGGGTCATTCAACACGAGTACATATACTCAAAGTATAATTGATGATTATCTATTTTAGTCAATGAATTATATTACCCTGAGACCCAAACATTTATTTGAATAAATTTCAATTACATGGATACATATTTATGTTCGTGAAACTAAATACATTTTTGAAACAAATGTAAAAAAATAAAGCGATCTAAATATCTAGTTCATTGAATAAATATTTTGTGACCTTACTTTCATCCGAATCTTTTGTTATTTTAAGTGTGTACACCGAATTTTAACGAGATTAATTTGAATCAAATCATTTGAATGTGTATTTCTATTCTTGAAAGAAGAAATAAAATTTTCTTAATTTAATGATTTTTTTTGTTCATTTTATTAATTTTAACAAATTTCAATAATTCAACTAGACTTTTTTCATATGCAACTTCTAACTTCTACCATTTTTCAATGCGTGTCATCGATTAAGGTAGTTCTTCCATAAACTGAATTTAAAGAAAATTTCATCACAAATTTGTATGCATAAACATTCCTTAGCATCACGTGCAAATGTGTGTTAAATAATTGTTGAAATTTATCATTTTTTATATGTTCCTATAAAAGCCCATGTTAAAGTTGTAATTTTTAACACTGAATATCTCGATCATCAAATGAAGAAACTTTTGCACATTTTTGTAGCATTTTAGTATGGAAAACTTTGCACTGTTCTTGTTATAATTCTTTTTTTGGACTATATTCTAGAATAATGTAGACCATTATACATACTTAAGGTATTAAATACTAATAGGGATTATATAACTGATTAAGCCTTTTGTACAATAAAAATAATAAAATATATTAAACGTAAACCAAGTGTCTCATTACTTTTGTGCCAACCCAATACAATATTGATAAACATTCCCATGTTTTTTCAAAAAATTATCTCTAAAAAATAATGATTTTTTATTACTTAACAAAGAAAAAAAACATTTGAAACTGCTTGTAGCCTAAGAACCCTTAAGGAGGTATTAGCTATACTTACTAGTCAAATAAGATACTATTTGGCTAATTTTTTAATGAGTCGCAAAAAAAAACAACTTTAAAATTGAATAAATCTTTTTTACCAAATGCACTAATTTTGAAATGTAAAATATTGATGCAATACATATACTTAAATAGTGCTTTTCATTTTTAGGTTACAATTTGACTTGGATTCACTCACACGTTTAAGTGTCATATCTGACACTATAATTAAATAATTCAATGAAAAGTTCGATGACCCTATATTTTTATGGTAAATAATTAAACCTTGCACGCAAATGCATACGTGAGATATTTTAGATTGTTTGAAATTTCACTCTAAATATTTTTTTTCGATCGAAGAGTGGATGCTAACAATTTCTCATAAAACTCTTATGTCGAACATACTTTTTCGGGATAATTTTCGTTTATTTTATCGATAATGCTACTTGAAATTTAGCCATCGAAAAACTGGATTAATACTCTATATCGCAAAAAAAAAAATTCAATAGGAAAAATTCATTTTCGTACTTTCCTCAATACCTCCTTAATCGGTCGACGTACGAAAAATGAATATTTCTTACCAACGATCCAGCGTGTATGAATATGCAAATATTTGGCAAACACACGATTTAGGTGCATTCTGAGTCGTAAAAGAGAGATTCAGAGCCGAGAGTCATCTCGTTATACTTTGCAGACACTCGCAATATGTTTTCGGATTAGGCAGTAGCTCGGAGCTTGTGGACGTTTGCCCTCAATTAACTTTATAAGTGAGTAAGGAGGCGTGCGTGCCCGCGCCCCCTCCCCTCTCATTTCTTGCCCATCACCAAGATACTCCGATCTCTGTTGCTCTTTCGAGGGCATCCCTGCGATCTACGCGCGCTCTGGCCAGTATAGAGGTAATGGCTCATTGCCTCGCCGGTAGCCGCGAGCGACGTGCGCGTTTATTCTCGCCCGCGCACACACCAAGTGCCAAATCTCAATGGATTCCTCCATCTTTCTTGTTTTCTTCATTTATTTTCATCCCGCCAAACATCTCACTACCCATCACTATTTATTCTTTATTCTTTATTCTTTCCCTTTATTCTTCCTTTTTTTTCTTCAGGTTTCCTTTTTTTTCATCCCCCAAAGGGCCTTTCGAAAAAATTAATCTACTTCTTTTTATGTTTCTAAACTTTTCATCAAATTCATTTTTCAAATTGTGAAGTTTTTTTAATACGATTATGACTATAAGGTAATTGAAAAAAAATTAGTGTTCCTGACTTTCGATGAATTTCTTTTCATAATATTGTATATAAAATTCGATAAACGTAATTATAGATATACTTTTTATATGGATGATATGAAATGCGATTTAAAAATAATAATAAATTATACCGACAGAATAATATCAATAGTATAGATTTTTCTAGGAAGTGATATATCTATGCTGATAATTTCAGTACTGAATATATTTTTGTAGTAAAACTGTATATAAGTTTATATATAGCAGAATTAAATATTGTTAAAGCTTGGGTTAAAAACATGACAAAATTTAACAAATTATTTTCGGTTACCAATTATAGTGAACAAGAGCCAAGAATACGCTTTATCTCAATAATATACTTGTCGCTTTGTAGTAACACCAGCTACCATGCACTTTTCATTCAGCAAATGGATTTCATAATCATTGTTTTCTTTATTCTTCATTTACTGCGTTATATTGTCTCTTTTATCATTTCTCTTTCTTCCTTTCCTTTCGTATATTTATTTAATTTTCCAATTCTATCGTTAAATATTTATGAGTATCATATTTATATTTTATAAATATAATCATTATGTAATTTAAAAATTTTTTATATGCTTTCCACAGTCTTGTTCATGGTTAATCCATTGCAATAAATAAATAATTAACAAATCAACGAACCGGTTCAATTAGTTTAATTGTTAAATTAGACAATTTTTAGATTGAAGAGAAAAGTTGCATATGTGCATGATAAAAAGTGTATGAATTAATGAAAAAATAAGTTAAAAAAAGTCTTAGTTTATCATTTTGATGAATTTCTTTGTTAGGCTAAAATTCACTAATCGAAGTTAAGTTTAATTGTTATCGGTGGATATGGAACGCGATAGAAATGAGAAACAATAACGCGAGCGATAATCCTTCGGCCTCGAGGTGAGTAATGTAACATATAGAAATATCTTGGCGGTTGTCGACGATCGGAAAATTATCCCTCATATTTCATGATGTCAGGCAAAATCTCGAGACTTCCTTGGCTACCTACACGAATAATCTCCTTCAATAGAAGCATATAAACACAAACGTGTGAGAATAAAACGATATAGACACACATATATAGAAAAAAAACCGTATAATCTCCTTCTTGGTCTCTCTACTCTCCCTCTTTTCAATTACATTTTTGACAAGAATATTATGGTTCAGAAAATCAACATTTTTTGGGTAAAATTCAATATTAATTACTGTATATACCATTAACTTTTTAATACTCATTATCAAATCGTGGTTTGTATAAATATTAATTGACGCATAATACTTTATGGTTAACTTATATAACTATAAATACTATAAAAACTCTTTTTTATATAACTATTAAAACTCTTTTGCTAAAGCATATAAATAACTAATAAATCAATAAATTAATCTCTTATTTGTATATTTGTATTCTTTTTGTTTATATATTTTCGATATTATTATTTTTTAAATACGCAGTAAATGGAATTTGTATAAATTAATAAAATTTTCGTTCCAATATATAAGTTCAACGATATTGTTCTGCAAATCGAACAAAACTCTTCATTGATTAAAATATGTTATTTAAAATAAAAAATAAGTGTCACGTAAACTAAACTTTTTAAACTAAGTCCGTTCTCGGTGTAATTTACCGAGTTTTTAAATGTCTACACCGTGTTATGTAGAATTTGGCGCGTATATAGTTCGCACACTGAGAAAAAATGTTGATTGAATAATCCACCAAAATTTTGTTGATTCAATAAATATTGGTTGAACCAACTGAAATTTTGTTGATTCAATAAATATTGATTGAACCAACTGAAATTTTGTTGATTCAACAAAATTTTAGTACATCGAATCATCATTTTTTCTCAGTTCAAGGGTCATAAACGTATGTGTCTATCTCGGTTTCTCGAGAACAGAAGGCGTTTGCACGAGTATATCGCAATGAACGCACAAGCTAACTGGTTGAAACCGCAGCTGAGATCGCTCTCGTCTCTCTCGCTCGCGTTCTCGTCTCGAATAAGACAGTTCGGGAATCGCGCGCGCGTTCGTCCCTCGCTCCTGCGCGCCCGGGTTTACGTAAGTGAACGTTCGATCGCGTCGTGCGAGATGTAGCGCTCGGGCGAGACGATCAGGTGTAATGCGTACGAAAACACGTACACGCGTGGAAATATTTTCACCAAGGTGGTGCGAGGGAGAAAGAGGGAGGCGCCTCTTTCACGAGGATAAATCTATCGAAGAGACGCGATAAAGATCGACACGAGTATAAATTCCTTTTTTCCCCCCGCGTATGCAGACTCTCGCTTTGACGCGAATAATTTAATTCGCTTTTTAATCTCTCTCCTTCCATCTCTGTCTCTTCCAATGCTCCTCTCAATATTCAATTTCGTTTGGAAAACAATTGCGCGTTGGACACATTAAATTTTAAAGTATTTTTCAATTCGTATACTGAAAAAATTAATCCTTTTTAAATGTCTAAAATTTATTTTGTTGAATTGAATTTTGGTTGCATCAATTGTTGCTCAATTAGTCTAAATGAACTGTAGATTATACGACTAAACTAGTAAGGTGCATGGTTCACATGAAAAATGAGTGTTGATAGATTTTATTAAATTTTACACGAATCTTCTTGGATGCGATCTGAAGACGGTGGGGATCAAATTCTAAAAGGTTTTAACATGCCAAAGTCAAGATCACAATTTTTCGTGCTCTTCCAATACGAGCACGTGTTAAATGTTACGATGTTCAATTCTGAATATTTTTACTTGTGAATGGTGAAGCTTCTTGAAATTTTGCACAGTTGTTTATATATAACGTTAAAGAAACTTTGTTTAGTTTAAAAGAAACTGCAAATTTTTTTTCAAATTTTAAAAATAATATAGCAAGTATACCTGACGTTTAATGACCTTGAATTTTGAGTATGTTATTCATTGGTCAATTTGCAACAACTTTTTTTCATGAAGGTAAACTCACAAATTGCTTCGAACGTCAGAAAAACTAAGAAGAATATATCTGATTTGACTTTACCAAGAGATCTACCTTTGATGTGAAAAAATGACTTAACAGAATAATTTTATTCGATGAGCTACGACAATTTTGTTTCATTTTGGAAATAATTATTTATTATATAGCAACTTACAAGTTTAACTTAAAAAATCGACTCAAGCGATAATGATTTCCTTATATCCAAGAAATTGATTTAAAAAATTCACAATATTGACTCCAAAGTGGGCTGCTTAAATACAAATATATTCATAGTTAATTTATTTTGTTTCTTGAATGAAATCTTTCGTAACACGTTACTTTTTCATTTTGTTCTATCAACCACATATTATAATCATGCGTAAATAAATCGTTTATTCGTATCTTATTCATTATTTGCTCAGTTTTTAAAAAAATAATTTAGTTTACATAAAGTATTCCTTCGTTTTAAAAGCAACAAAATCATATTATTGAATTAAAATTCATTCTATCGTTTATAACCATATTATTTAAACAAAGGAAAAGTATTGGATAAACAAAATCAACTTACTAAATACTATTTTACACAGCTCGGACTTAACAAAATATTTTATAAAAATTCATTAGTTCGTATTATCGTTATACGTCTCTAGCTCGTTGAACAATAATTTAAACCATAATTTTAAACAAAAATTATCTTACATATTCGATAAATATATCAATTTTCTCTTCTCCCTTTTTTATTTCTTTCTCTTCCCTCCGTTTGTTCTCCATGAAAATAAAAATTGGAACGAACAAGAGACGGCTGAAATGTCAAAAAAAAAGTATACTGAAACATCGACATGCGCGAATTCGTATAGCGACGATTGTGTACGCGCGCACGAGTGTACAGAGGCGCGCGTATATGCGATGAAACGCGTGGGTCCCCGCGGCACGTCGAGTTCGCTTCAAGGCCTACCTGGTTATAGTTGGCCAGAACGATCGGCTGTCTCCGCGACTACGCAATACGAGGTGCAAAGTGTTGAAAAAAAAGAAGAAGAAAAAAAATAAAGGAAAAAAAAAAGAAAAATATTAAAATATCCACGGAACGCAGAAAAACATACGCCCTGCTGATTCTCGCGTTTCCCCCGCGATGACGACGAGAGCGAAGCCTCGTATCGTCGCCACATGGATTTTCACGCGTGTAACGTCGTATGTACCGCGAGGAATAAATCGCGCGCACGCTTTTCATTTCTCGTGTCTATTTCTTTCTCTCTCGTCCGGCCTTTTTTCCGTCACTCTCGTCAGTCTCTCTCTCTCTCTCTCTCTTCCTCCTCTTTTTCTCGTTCTCCGCTGACTTAGTCACGAAGACTGGAAAGACACGGAGAGGGACACTTCCGTGGCCTTGTCGAGATTTATCCCGACGACTTTTCCATCCTCGAACCGTTCGAGACTAGTTTTTCGCTTATTCTGATGGGATTACATTAATTCCGCAATCTGTTTACGCTTTTTGTATTATTTCGACTATAAATATACCTGTATATATTACAACGACGCGTTATGGTAATTCCAGACGAAACGGAAAGTTTGATTTTCATACGAATCGACTATCGAGATAGAATGTTTTAGATCCACACGTGCGTCAATGCCTTCCCTCGCGCCTTTCCTTCTATTCAAATTCTCACTCTCCGTTTCATCCCTCGACTCATTTTTATCTTATTCCGTGCTTATCAGATAGTTTTTCATTTCATTTCTTTATTTTACTTTTAACACTTGTTTTCTACAGTATTTCTTAATTATAGTTTTTCTAAGGTTTTTCTTAGTCGTTACTTGCTATTTTTATTCTAAAATAATTAATTTTTTTCTCCGTTGAATAACAGTACTTTATTTTTGACTGAGATTATAAAAAACGATGACATATCTAACTATGAAATGGCAACTATTCGCTGATTATGTTTAATTGCTAAATATATTTTTATATAGTGTTGACTATCGAGTCGAATTTTTTTTTATAGCGTGAGGACTTTCAATAGGACTCGAATCAAGGATAAATAGGGTCTCCGCAAATAAGATATCTATGTCATTCATTAAATTTAATTTTTTTTGTGATGAATTTAACGGTTTGGACGAAAAAAAATTTTTATCTTTATGAAAAACAGAAACAGTCGTGTTATGTCGCATATAGCGGATTAAAAGTTGTATGCCAAAATTGTCCTATTGCTATAGAAAAGACGTTGGAAGTTCCCAAATGTCTTTATAATACGAAGTTTAAGTTACAATAATCCATTTCCTTTTATTATCTTTGTAACAGGTGTCTATTATTAATTCACTCTTTTATGACAAATTAAACTTTTGGTCATGAATTACATGGTGTACCTGTCCTAAATACCTGGATTGTCACTTAAGAAACAGTCCCTCGAAAATTAATGTTTATTCTCGCAATTAAATTGCAATTACCAGGGCGTTTAAAAATACATTTAGTTTTATGATAGTCAATAATAGTTGTCACCGTATATTTGAAAATACCTTCGCAATGTCTTCAAGCGCAGGAAAAATATTATAAAAGTGAATCCTAAGTATTATTCTTATTTAGCAGGCACTAATTTTTCCAATGCTTTGGTCGAAGTTCGAAGTATCTGAGCTCTTTTGAATTTGAGGACAACAAAGTGATGAAAACTTTCGTTCGACGCCATAGATGACGTCTATTCTGTTTCTACGCATAAGAATCAAATTGGAAGACAGCAGCTAAAAATATCTATTTACATCTAGGATAAAATGAATATATGTATAGAGTCGCCTATAGCTAAAAATACCATGGTAATGTCTTTGAATATATAGGAAAAATGTCATAGAAATAAATCGTATGTATATTAACTCATCCAATATATGCTTTGATCGAGGCTCGAAGTACTTAGACTCTTTTTAATTTTGATGACATCTATATATTTCTAAAACCCAACTTTCAAAATGGGACTTAAAAAAACCTGTTTATCTATGTCATAAATTGACAAATACAAATATAGCTGAAAATACTATGGCAATGTGTATTTTAATGAAAAAAAAATTGTTATAGAACTAAATCCTATACGCACTAACTCGTCAAATGCTTCGATCGAAGCTCGATGTATCTAGACTCTTGAATTTAATGACGATGTAACGATAAAAACTTTCATCCAACGCCATCGACATCTAAAACAATTTTCCAAGATAGGACCTAAAAAACCTGTACATCTTTGGTATCAAGTACACTATAGTTGACGCATATAATTAAAAACACCATGACAATGTATTTTAATAATGGAGGAAATATAATAGAAGTAAATCCTACGTACTGACTAATCCAATGCTTTTTTGAATTTGAGGACGAATAAGGAACGACGAAAATTTTCGTCGGACGGTGTAGAGGCAGTGCGCTCAACAGTGAATTCTCGCAAGTGCATTGGTACACCCGTAATGCCATGGCAATGTGTCTTTTAATGAAAAAAAAAATGTTATAGAACTAAATCCTATACGCACTAACTCGTCAAATGCTTCGATCGAAGTTCAATGTATCTATAGACTCTTTTGAATTTGATGACGATGTAATGATAAAAACTTTCATCCAACGCCATCGACATCTAAAACAATTTTCCAAGATAGGACCTAAAAAAACCTGTACATCTTTGGTATCAAGTACACTATAGTTGACGCATATAATTAAAAACAACATAACAATGTATTTTAATAATGGAAGAAAAATGTCATAGAAGTAAATATCCTATACGAAAATTTTCGTCGGACGGTGTAGAGGCAACGCGCTCAACAGCGAATTCTCGCAAGTGCATTGGTACACCCGTTCAGTGTGCGGCTCTCTGCGCGTACTTGAAGTGACGTCAACTCAACCGGAAATGGAATGTAGGTAGCAGCGCTTATTAAGCTTCAGGCCCGGAGTTCAGAGCTATACCTAGACGCATCGTCAGCACGGAGATGCGGACGTGGGGAAGGACGAGGCCGTCGAGGCCGAAGTTCGAGCGCTGCGCCCTTATGACAGCAAGCCGGAAAGTATGTACATGAATTTCGACGCACACGCGTGCAAATCGAAATGAAGGCACGACGACGAAGGTGGCGAGGGAGTTCGCTTCGACCCGAGAGAGAAAGAGACAGATACGTGTGGGGCAAGTGTGCGCAGCGGGTTAATGTACGCAGACCCAATATACTATTTCGAAAATGGCTGAAAATAAAAAAAAGGATCCTAGCTCCCTTGAATACCTTATCAGATGTTAGTTTTAAGATGATGCCGCAGATCTCAGACACTTGTAAAACGCGATTGGTTCAAACTGCTTTAATTATTTGTCAATGAGAATAATATTTTTTTAGCCCACACGCAGGTTAGTGGCAAAAATGGGCTGATCTTTGGATTTTGATGAAATATCAATAATTTGCTTGTTCGAGGGAATTGCGTTTCGTGTCACGTGGTACATCTATGGCGTCACTTTAACGCCCGCATGTCGCCGGACGCGTCTATGCTATTTAGTCACATTTGTTAAACAAAGTTTTGTACCCAAAAAATTTAAATATTTTGTAATTATGAACTCAAAGACTTACGTATTTACGTAATGAAATTTGATATTTTTTATGCAGCAACATATACGTTTTTGTATTTAGATTCATGCTTGACAGTTTAAAAGTTGATAAACAATAACGCAATTTTAAGCTGTTTTAAAATAAATCTGTTCGTGTAGTTGTGCGTATGTGTGCTTACAAGCTTGTTAGGGGGCAGAACAGACATATTACGGAATGAAGAGTTTACCACCTATAACCAGGTTCATTTCATATCTAATTTAAGTGCCTAGGAGTAAGATTTCGTTTCCAAAGAAACTCAATGTATTTATTTCTCAGATTTTAAAAATATGTTAATTTTTTCACGTTTGAACCAGATATATACTATGTTTAAACGATAAACAATTTACAAAAAACAAATGAATACATCTGTAGGTAGCAGCGCTTGTATGTACGGCCAAATTTTGTTTCGCCATTTTTCGGAAAAGATGATGATTTTTCGGATGATTCTAAAGAATTACCGCATATTGTATCAAAGAAGGTTCCCTAGAAACAAATTTTTGACGTTGACAGTTTGGCCAATATTGGCCAAGCATTGGCCCGATTGTCAACGTCAAACATTTTTTGCAAATTTTTAACAAAATCCTAAGAAAACGATTTTTTGATACAACTACCTTAACTAGTAAGTATATACCTCCTTAAACCATTCGGTAAAACGAAAAAAAAAGCAAAAATTGATAAAAATAATCATATTTTTATGAATATCGCTCATGAATTCTGAAAATGTTGAATTTAATGGGGATTCGAAGAAGAATAAAGGCGCACATTTGGCCCACATGAGTCTAGGTCGTGAAAAATAGTATACGAGCCGGAGGAGGATGCGCATGGAACTCAATTGTTTCCTCCGCGTACGTCGACGTCCGTTTATTCTCGTTCTCGCTAGTCGGCTCCTCTCGCAATAACCGCCGAGCGAGGACGGAGCGAGAGGGAGAGGACGCGGTCAAGGAGGAGTGTTGGTGGCGCAAAAGCGACATCGCGCCGGGCCACGCACCAAGTGTGGGCATCGACTATTAAATCAATGCGCGCTCCTCTCCGGATCTGTTCGCGCCTCGCTAATGCGCCGCTTCAGACCTCGCACGCGTCCACACATCCGCGAATGCGCGCTTATATGCGCACAAATTCAAACAAATTGATGTGTATCCACGGAGATAAGGAACGCGATTATCAACACGCCGGAAACAATCAATATTATTCGGCTCCGAAGACAGTGCGATTTCTTAATTAGCCCTTAATTATCGCTAACGATCGTCTTAGACTGGAATATATGCGTATAATGCTATACTATTCAGATCTTCCTTTGTAATCTTGAAAAAACAACAACTATCTTCGATAATTTTATTTACTTTTTTCGTCTCGCCATATACAAGCGAATAAAACCGAATGGAAACAAAAGAAGAGGCTCGAAATAATTACGTAACTGGATTACAATTGGAAAGTGTCAAGTATTCTGTCACAAATGACGAGTATGTTGTCACAAACGCATTGTAAAAATATATATATTGAGATTTTTAAAAAAATTATTTATTGTATTTATTGTTGTATTAATCAAAACAGTAAAACTTTAATATTTCTTAAAGTGGAATGAAAATTTAATTTTAAATAAAAATTCTTTCAAAGAAAATAAGAAAGTTGACTACATGTAAGATTATATAGAAAGGAATTTTTTGAATTGTAAAATAGCTTGTGAAGTCCATGCAAGATTATGTTATTTACATTTCAAAACATTATGGCAACCACATTAATTTTGAATTAATTTTTTTTTGTGAAATATTTCTAAATATTATATTCAAATAAACTCTGAAAAGAACACTATTTGACTTTTAAAAATCGTGATTAATACTTCATAAATATATGCATATGGATAATCATTACGTTTAACTGACAATCTTTCAATTGGCTCCACTTCAGTACTTTAAGTTTTAACTATACTAGTTGGCGTAAATATACATATATTGCATTCTGAGAGAAAGAGAAATCATGATAATATAGTTTTTAATATAAAGTGACAACTATACTGCTTATTATGTAATAACTAAATGTATTTTTATATAATTGAATTGAATATATTCATAAAGCCTGGATCAACAATTATCAAATTAAACAAAAAATGAAAATATCAAATAATATTTTTAAAAAATACTTTTTTTAGAAGTCAATTATAAGAGACAAAATCTAAAGATTATCATATAATTTCACAATAATTAGTATATTTGTCACTTTATAGTAAAGTATCTATCATATTTTTTCTTTCAGTACGTTAACTCATATCTAAACCATCGTTAAAATCCCTCTGTAAAATTTTTCCGGAAAAATTCGTATTTCGTCACGCGCCGATGAGAACAGCACTTGTTTTTCAGTCCGTAGAAAATGTTTTTTTTTCTGTTTCCAAGTCGATGATTCACAGGACGATGGCTTCCGTGCCGTATAATTTCTCCGAATTTGTAAAAAATTTGATCAAAGCACCGATTTGCCTTAACGGGTGAGCGTTCATTTATTTTTGTCCGGAGAATACTGCGTAGGTGAAAAAAATAAGAATTCCGATTGTATAATTCCGACTGGACCGATTAAGGTAGTACAACCGAGACAGTATATTCAAAAGTTTGTCCTTATGTGTTATAACTAAATGTAAAATCATCAGTTGAAATTTCTTGAGACAGAATTTATTCAAAAATTGCACAGATCTTCGTTAGCATTGTGTTATCGTATTTGCAAAATTTAAAAAGGCCCAACCATGTAGTTATTTAGATATTAAATTTTAAAAATTGCTACTTTTCACATGGGCTCTTATGGGAGATTTGAAAAAGCAACGACTTTCAATATATAATATCTCCATTCCTAGATGGTGAAGCTTTGTCAAATTTGACACCTGTTTTCATATGACATTCAACAAGACCTGTACAAATTTTTAAGAAATTCTGTCTCAGACGATTTTATAAATACCTTCGATACGGTCAAATCAAAAGCTTTTATCTCAATTTATCTTGATAACATATGTACACTGAGAAAAAATGTTGGTTGAATCAACAAAATTTCAGTTGATTAAACTATAAAATTTTGTTGATTCAACAAAATTTCACAAAAATTTTTTTAGTGTAGTTTTTGATCCTAAGTTTATTAAGAAAAGTGGTTGCAAATTGTTTCAAGAATGATATACTTAAAATTCAAGGTCATCCAAGGTAACTAAAGAAAGCTTCTTTGAAGTACAATAAACAGCTATGCTAATTTTTAAGAATGTTCACCATGTAGAATTGAAGATATTTAGGATTGAAAATCGCAATATTTAAAACACGAGCTCTTATGGGAGAGTACCAAAAATTGGAATTTTTAACAATAAATATCTCAAGTTCTATGCAATGAAACCCCATAAAATTAAAAATTACTCATTATTGCATCAAAGAAGGTTTTTGCAAATTTTAAACAAAATCCTAAGAAAACTATTTTTTGATAGAACCACCTTAAGAAAGCAAACGCAGATAAAGCGCGTGGACTCCGAAGGAATAACTTGAGCATCGATGAAAATTTATACGAATCGGCCACATCGGTTTATCGTTCTTCACCGAAGGTCCGTCGTTGGTAGGAAAAAACGAGAATGCGGAGAAAAATAAGCAGGCGTACGAGAGCGTCGATTTTCAACATTAGAAAAAAAAAATTTCACGCTCCGCTTTCGGGAGGAAAACTTCGGGCGTAGAGTGAAATTTATCGCGACGAACCGAAAGATGAGAAAACGTCCCCGCACGAGGAGCCTCTCGTTATATTTATCTCTTGTTTTTATCCCGCTTTTATCGACGTATCGGGGCACGATATACGTTTGATTACGTTTTCCTCCTCGAAGAGCCGGGAATCGCAAAGAAAAAGAGAGAGAGAGAGAGAGAAGAAAAAAGCTCGTGTATAGACGAGGATAGTTAAAAACGATCGGACGTGATAAATACCTGCCTACGTAACCCACTCCCGTGTATATAGCTGTCGCGGTACAAAGCGAGCTGCGCGAACACGCGCTCGCGATATTTCGCTCTCTCTCTCTCTCTCTCTCTTTCCCGCGGGCTCTCTTTTCCTCGGTCTCTCGCGGTATGTGATGTGCGTGTACGCAGGCGTCACGACGCCTATAACAATAATTTCGGTAGGTGTGAACGAAGGAGTCGGAATCGCGGGGGCGAGCGAGATAAAACGCGAACGGGCTGTGTTTTGTGCACACACGCGACACGCCGGAGAGTCTCGTCGTCTTTCTCGCTCTTTCTATATGTATGTATATATATATATGTGTATGTACGATATTAGGAGAGTGCCGAGCGAGAATTGCAAGGAAAGTGCGCATGTCTCGTGAAAGACAGAAATAATATGGGGTTGATTGGCGCAAGCGCTGATTTCGCACTGCTTTTGCACACGTATACGAAAAGTTCACGTCTCTCCACCATTGGACGACACGCTGATGCGGAGTCCCGTGTTTTTTCTCTCTCTCTCTCTCTCTGTCTCTTTCTCTCTCTTTTTCGTATATATATTTTCGAGCGAGACATGGAGGCAACGAGAGTCGCTCTGAAGATGGCATTATCGAGAACTCTATTGTTCGACGGAGCAAACATCGATGAATGAAACATCCAATAAAACCATTATCACTTTTTTTTCCTTGTATTACGTCTAATCTTTTTCCTCGTCAAAACAAAAAATTATTTTTTCCAAAAGACACGTGTATGATCGAAGCACATACGTAATGCGGGCGTTTCCTTCAATTTTTATTTTCAATTTTTTCGTTCTTTCCACATTGTTTCTGCGTGTTAAATAATAATTATTGTAATTTCCATATCCAGTAATACAAATATTACCATAATAGATAAGTATTAAAAAATATAATGTAAAATTAAAAGAGATTGAGATATAGTTTGTAATAATTATATGTAAAAGAGTCACGTGCCATTTTCTCCTTTTTCCTTGAATTATCTACGTGTAATATTTTCCTTCGTATAAAAATGAAAAGTAATATTGTCGAAAAGACACGTGCATGATCAAAACACATGAAGCGTTTGTTTTTTATCATGTTATTTCGAATTTTTTTGTTCTTTCCAAATTATTTCGTCGAGAACAAATTGTTATTTATAACATTCATTACAATAAATAATAAATAAATAATAAATATAATACATAATTTTGTATTTTGTATTATATATTATACAAAATGTATTATATACAATTTTGTATTATATATAATACAAAATTATAACAAATTTCCCTATAATTTTATTATATTTATATGTATTAATTTTTTATTACTTTTATGTGATTATGTGTCAAATATTCTTTCAATTTTGTATTAGTAATCATTATCAAAAAAGGATGATTATTCATTTGAATTACAATGTATGTTTGAAAAACAGCATGAAAAGCACATATATCATACAAACACTTGACAATGAGAGTGTAAATTATTTGGGCCATTAGAAAAATTCTTAAGAATGAGTTATGAAAAGTATACATACATGTCACCTTTTTTTAATACTCATATTGAAGTAAATTTATAATACTCTGCAAACCGGCGTGTATCGTATTACTGATCTGAGAAATTTACTTATGGAAATGAATAATCTACCATAGTTATAATTTCAAACACACACATATTGTATATACGTGTTTGTGCAATTATAAACTCATATTTCTGAAGTATATTATAAACGCCTTTTGTATAACTTTAAACACATTTAATACATATGTTTGTTGTTATCACTGTGTAATTTAAAAGGCGTTTTTATTTGCGAAAACTTGAATATAATTTTGAGTTTCTTGTTCTTTAATTTCAACAATTCATTCGAGTGGAAATTTCCAACAGATAGTAAGAATTTTTATTTTTTTGGGCGCAACAATGGTTGGGACATCTGAGTATTCAATGTTTCAATATACTGACGTATCACAAAAGACGTAAGATAGCTAAAATATCAGACAATAATTTAGACATAAACCGAAACAAAATATTTCCATTTAAATATTTTTGAAATAAAATAATAATGTTGAATAAAATTTTTTAGTTCTTACTTATTATAAACTTTGTTTAAAATTCATAGGTGTACACGTGGATTTTAGATTACCAAAATATCAGCGGTAAATTAGAAATGAATTTAAAGATGATCTAACAATTGGAATACGTTTAAGGTGATAACGGTCAAATTATAAAGTTTTTTTTAGTTTTTTTTACATATAAAAAGTAATTTTTCAAATATAAGTTTATTTTAAAAAGTTGTTTCAAGTTGACTAAAGAACAACATTCTCAAAATACAAGGTCATCCAAGATAAAAAGTGATTTCTACATTTAAAAAATTTCGAAAAAATACTATGGCTGATTTTTTTAAAAAACTAAACAAACATTCTTTGTTGTATAAAAATCCATAAAAAAATCGTAGGATGCTTCATCGTGTAGAAGTTGAGATATTTATTGTTCATAATCGCAAAATGTATATCAAAATGTTTAAGGGTGTTGAGTCCGTAGAATAAAAAAATAAAAATTTGACAACGTTTTTCTCCCATACGAAATCGTTTTAGAGTAAAAATTTATTGAGAAAAGTTACTGCAATTGTTACTGCAATCAATTGAAGAACAACATATTTGAATTTCAAGTTCATCCAATGACAGGTCTACTCCCTGTGCGATTGCACAAAAAAAATTATGAAATCTTTTTGAAAAATTAAATGAAGCTTCTTTAACGCCATACAAAGATCAGTGCAAATTTCACTTGAATTAGGAAGCTCGTTACTGAGATATTTATTATATAAAATTGCAACTTTTAACGCGTGTTCTTATGGGAATAAGGTAGTGAAATTTTAACACAACCTTTTAGAGATGTTACTTAATATTATGTAAAATTTTCAGAAATTTTCCATCATTTTCGATTTTGAACACAACATCCTTAAATGTGCTTTTATGGAAAAGCACCAAAAATAGTTAATTTTACTAATAAATATCTCGATCTCGGTATATGGTATAATGCCATTTAAAATTTAACTCCACAAACGTGTATATGACGCGTCAAAGAATATTTGTGCAAATTTTAAAAGAAAACTGACGTAAACGATTTGACGGCGCGACGACCTTAGCTTATGACGTAAATGAATTTCTGATTCTGAAAATGTTGGATTTTAATCCAATTTCGCGTGTCGAATCGAATGTCACGAAAGAGTCGAAATATTAGGAGGGACAAATGATATTTGCGAACGCCTCGGCGTTGTTCGCGGACGCGAAATTTCGTTACATCATCCCCCGATGTTCTCTCACCGTTTCAACGGGGGAAGAGCAGCGTGTACGAATTTGTACAGAATTTAGCGCGTGTATCCGGGCGCGGAGACATCGTCTCTCATCTCATATTGTTCGGGGCGGACGCGTGTCACGCACCGGCCAACGAGGAAAACACGGAGCAACGATTTTCTGCCGGCACCTGGCTCGCGAGACAATTTCTTCTCCCTCCCTTATTCCCCTTTTCCATTTCGCTCCTCATCCCCTGATTCCGATTCCCCTTTGGTCCGTGCAAGCTTCGTTATTACAGACCGCTCGAGAGCTTTTTTTGTCACGCCAGGATTTGGACGAGCTTTAAAAAAAAAGGCAGTCACGGGGGTTTTATTGGTCAAAGGGTCAACGACGAAATTGCCTCGAGAGTTATATATTCACCTGGGAAAACTATACGTGTTATTCGAGCTATTATTCTCATTCGAATTTTCTCCCGCTCCCTGTCATACAAAATCGAATTCTATGTTTGCACGCTTGACCGTTTCTTTCGCTCTCTCTCTCTCTCTCTCTCTCTCTTCATGAATTTTTCATTCTAGTATAGCAGCTTATTTCTAATATATTTTGTCATCTCATATTAATGTGATTGGCTGTAAAATAAACGTCGATAGATTTCGTTTCAATTTTGCATAAACTTTCTTCAACGTCGTATGTATGTGTACCAAATTTTAAAAGGTTTCACCGTATGGAAGTTGAGATATTTACTGACAAATATCACATTTTTTTGTACACTCTCCATAAGAGCGCGTGTTTGAACTCCAATTTTTAACAATAAATATCTCAAATTTCAGATGATGAAGTTTTCTAAAATTTTGCGGAAATTTTTATATAAGAGAGAAGGAACTTTGTTTAATTTTTTAGAAAAATATATCGTAAAAAATTTGTTAATTATACACCAAGTATATCTAGTATTTCTGACCTTGGATAATCTTAAATTCAGAGTATGGTGTTCTTTAATAAATTTGCAACAACTTTTCTTAATAAACTTTATCTCACAAATCAGTCAGAAAAATGTTATCAAAAGAGGAGAAACTTTTGGATTTTCACTATCACAGACCAACCACCTCAATTTGTTTATGCTTCTATTTATTTTAGAGTGCCGGCACGACCCCCTGATCTCTGCCCTTCTTATTATAATTGAGGATGATTATTCATTTGATTTCATTTTTTATTTTCAATATTATTTACTAATTTAAGATTTGTTTGTAAGACTAGACATTCGAGAAAAATTAAAGATTATAAACTTTATATATTAACCTTTAAGTCCGTTGTCTCATTACACATAGGTAATCCAATGATATAATCAGTTTTTTTTTCATTTGACGTGGTTTTTTAGCTTTTATTAAAAGCTATTCCAAATTGATCCAAGAAACACATACTCAAAATTCAAGGTCATGTGTTGGTAAGGAAAATTGTGAAAAAATATTTCTTATAGGATTTTTGTTAAACTTTTAAAAAAAATTTTTAAAAAATTTCAAGAAGTTTCACCGTCTAGAAGTCGAGATATTTAATGTTAAAAACCGATTCCTATAAGAAACACGCGTTAATGATATACATCAGTCACCTTACAATGTAAAATCTATAGACTTCAGAGAAATTCGGACTTTACATTTTAGTCATACATTTGTCATTTTCTTTCTGATAGCTGTAATATGGATTAGTAATTGAAGCATACATTTTAAACAATTTTACATTTGGTATTGTCTAAACAATTAAAAAAGAAAAAAATGAGTGAAACCTTTTTAAACCTATTATTATGCAGAAACAATGAATAAAAAAAATTATATAAATTTGACAGTGATATTACCTTTTATGTATTAAATCTTAATATACATGAATTTTACATAAGCAAAAATATAAAAATTCTGTGAATTATTAGTCTGATAACTCTGAAACCGTTTTGTGATTCATATTCAAATTTAACACAACAATATTTTTCATATATTTTGAAACCACAAATGTAGCCAATGATTTGTGAAATCGCTCCACAGCTCATTCTTAAGTTAATAATCAAATCATTGTTAAATTAATTTTGTCAGCATTTTTGCATGCACGGTGTTTATATTTTTCCCATTTTTTCCTACGAATATTTTTCCAAGGCGTAATAAAACATCCTTTCTCCGTGCACTGATTTATCCCTTTCAAGATCACCTCAAACGCTCACTGTGAGAGCAAAAAAAAGTGGCAATTAATAACCTCGCCGTCGATTTACTTACTGCAGGGATGGATATTCTTTTATTTCCGCGTAAAAGCACGCTTCGTTGCTTTATCTATAGTTTCTCTGATAGAGACGTTATTGACGAGCTCGAGGCCTTCGTCGAGCTCGTTACTCCGTCGAGTATGAAAGAGAGGGATAAAAGGTATAAAAAGGACACGGCGATAAATGAAAAAAAGAAGAAAAAGAAGAAGACGCAGCAGCAGGGGGGGAGGGAGAGGGCTGAGCCGGAAGCGCACGCGCCAGAACTCGGCCCGTAGCCGATCGCATGCGATGCACATGCACACGAGTCCCCGGCTCACGCGGAATCGGAGATGACCGGTGCTCGGAGGTATGCCAGTCGCTCTGCGAACGACGCGACTGGTTTCTTCACATACGATTCGCGTTTTCCTCGCTTTCGACACACGTTTGCGCGCACACCGATTCCCCCCCCCCTCCGGAATAAACGCATATTGCGTATATATATATATATATATATGTGTGTGTGTACACACGTTGCAGGCATCTAAGCATTCCCTGGACTCTTCTCATCCTCGGCCTGTCTCCGGCTATTTATCACTATTCATTGCCACGAGGCTCGTCTCTGTTTGCCAATCGTTAGTATACGGAAATATCTCATCGCTATCCTGCCAACTCCCTCGATATCTGTGCTTTCACTCCCAACTGAATTTTATTATTTTCTAGCGAAAAGTTGCTAATTTTCAAGAGGCATCGTCCAGGATCAAGCGATTGATCGCTCGTACACTGAGAAAAAAGGGTGAAAATGTCCAAGAAAAATGACCATGCTGTCTCTATAAAGCGTGTGCAAACGACAAGTATAGGAAATTTTACCGTGCTGCACGGTAAAAATTTTAACGCTTTAGACCAATTTTTTCCAAGATTTTTCAGAAAAATTCCGTGCAGCACGGTAAAATTTCTAACGCTTTAGAGCAATTTTTCGAAGATTTTTCAGAAAATTTTTTATACGTGTCGTTTGCACAAGCTTTATAGAGACAGCATGGTAATTTTTCTCGGACTTTTTCTATTCGTGTATACACACATGGTTGTGACAAAAAAGTGGTTACTCTGGAAATAGATTAGAGATGGAAATATTTAAATGTAAAAATTTAGTTGAAAGAACACTGAGGGAAATCATGATCGTAGATTTCACTACACAGTGACAGCTATGTTGATTATTTTACATCAAAATATGTTTTTATCGCAAAATTAATAATTTAAATAAAGTATACGTGTAGGACATAGAATTCAAATAAAATATAATTAATTCCGGAATAAATAGTATAGTTGTCACTTGTGTATGGTACAATCTACCATTTTTTTCTCTCAGTGAACACTGAGATCAATTTATTTTAGATAATTAAACGTTAGTTCAGTCAAAGAATTTTGTTGATTTTGTAGAAAAATATCGTTGAACGTATCAAAACGAAAATTTTGGTAGATCAAACAAATTTTATTTTCAGTGTGTAAACAATGACAGTGACATCTATACTATGGAACTAAATATGTATATTAGTTTATTGTTAGTATTACGTACACAACACCGAGTCTTTCAAATAAATGTGCTTGAATGAAAAACCGAGGGTTTTAAATATGTATCATGTTTGCTATCAATGATGTTGATAACGATGCCATTCAATCATACAATTATGAATCATTTTGAAAATTTCATTAAAACTTTTTTCTCAGTGTACCTTTTTAGACTCTGTTCATCATAATTGGTTCGCAGAAATACATATGTTAGATATCGATGTGTTATATTAATTCGAATCTAAATTATATTTATTTTCAGTGAAGAAACGTGTTTATTTCTAAAACAAGAAACTTTTAGATATCACTTGTTCATAATAAAATTTACCATATTATGATTCATCACGGAATTATTGATATTTTAAGACTTTAATCATCATAATTAGTTCGCAGAAATAGTATTACATTTCGTAATATTATTGATTCAGACGTAAAATATATTTGATTCTATAATAAAAGCAGCTCAGTTGTTACTTTGTAGTAGAATCTACCATTTTAATATGTTTTTCAGTGTACACTGAGAACTTGACTAAATTTTAATTCAGTCAAATATTTAAAAATAAATTTTGTTTTAGTTTCAAAAATGTATATAAATTTACGAGAATATAACGTATCCATGCGATTAATTTGATCTAAATAAATAATTAAGGCTTTGAAACAAAAATTTGTCGATTAAAAATATAATAAATTAGTTTAAAAGTATTATCGAATGAATTAAAAAAAGTTTACGTACAACCCACCGCGTCTTCGATTAATCTTTTTTGTCAGTTTATGCCATGTATATTTGAAAAAAAAGCAGGGAGCATCTAGTAAGGATCCGGATGAGGAATATGAGAATTATTGAAAAGCTTTCTTCGCATTTCGCGGTCTAGGAATAAAACTCGAGGCCAGTGAGTTATTGTATACTTTCATCTCGTTTATTAATTAAAATTCAGTAGTAATTTAGTTTCTGCCATTCTAACAAAACTTTACCACTCGCCAGATTTCTTTATTTTACGTTAATAATAATTAATATTTAATATAATAATATACAGTGTGTGGGGATGGGAAAATCCGGGGTTCGTTTTTTTGTCGTTTTTCTTTCTTATCAAATTTTTCGCACTTACATATATTCGTTCCTTCATCCTCTCCGTCTCTGGCACGCACGCACTCTCTCGCTCGCACTTTCATTCATCGACTCTATCAATTACTTTTCTTTTTCTCCCTTCATCATATCGTGTCGACTAGCGTTTTGGTCGAGGACTCCGAGGAAATTGAAGAGTTTCATTGTTCGAGGACTCAGCGAGTTTTTAATTAATCGTAAAAATTTCGAATTTAAATTTTATCTCTCGAACGCTCGAATAATTAAACGAGAATTACGTTTTTTTTCAAGTATGTTCCATCTTTTTTCTCTCTTTCTTTCTCTCTTTCGATAAGAATACTTCGATTGCGCCACCCTTAAATTTACGACAAATCTACCCTTCAAATCCCACCGACACAATTCGTACGATTCCTCTACTTTTTCGTGATTTTTTTTTCCTGCCCTGCAACCCTCCCTCCCTCTCACCGCGCACTCACTTACACCGCACTCTTCCGGAAATAATTATGTACAAATAAAAATATAATTACGAATTCTACAGACTTGATCGTTATCGCATTTTTATTTTTTTACATTTCTTTACAATTAAAATTATTTTCTATTTTCACATTTTCTTCGTCTCGATGAATTTATCTTCGAAACGGCCAAACCGGACACGTTTTCCGTGCTCGGTATATTTTATTCTCCCCTCTAATAACGATAAACTAAGAAAATCAATAAAGTAACGAACAGTCGATAAATTTTAATCGCGCAAAAAATTAAACTCCATTCTTTTTTTTTCTTTCGAACATTTGGGCGTAGACGAAGAAAAAAATCGAATCACCGAAACGCGTGCAACAATGAATAAAAATTTCTTTTTGATTAGACCGCGCGACCGTGTATTGCAAAATTGATTTACAAAATATAATCGAAATAATGGGATCGTTTACGTTAAGAGCCTCGAACATTTTTGTACCCATTCAATTTTCGTTTCTCTACATCCGTTTGGACCCTCGGATCATATGCGAAGAGCAGCTGTGTACAGCGATTTATACAATCGAGAAAAAATTATTATCACGTTCCCCGCGAAGAACCGCTACGTTAAATACAAAAATTCATTCGTGTTATCACTTCAACAAATAAAAATTCGCTATTCTTAAAAACGAAAATTTTTTCTCGAATATCGACAAAAATGAAAAAAAAAGAGAAATAAAATAAAAATACAACCATGTGACATTTCCATTATAAATTTACACAATTCGACCACAGCGCGATAATAAGTATATATCGAGCGGAAATTGAAGACGACGCAAAGACAGAAATCGTTGACTCTTTCACGAGAAACTCTGTTGCTCGCACGAAGACAATAAAAAAAAATCTATTTTCCATCACAGAGAAAAAAAATATTTCGATAAAAAAAGAAAAATATTTTTCACTCTATATTCGAGACACCATCGCGTCAACGCGATTATTCTCGGTCGATTATTCGCTATTCGATGAGTTTCACGTGTCCGACGTTTCTCATTCCACATTTTTTTTCGTATAGCGACATTTCGGTCCTGATATATTTACAAAATTTCGAGAGATCGGCACATGGCGCGAGAGAAAATTAAAAAAAAAAGTATAAAAATCCCATGACCAGCAAACAATTGCGCGTAACAGTACTTATTAAACAATTAAACAAAAAAAATATGATAATATAATATTCATAATAATATTGATGACCATAATAATACGGATACACACGTAAAATAGAGCGGGGCCAGTTGCACGTTCGAGCGCGATCTGTATCGTCCCCGAGCGGAGAGCAAAAATAATTCGAATCGAGCCACAGACACGAAGACAGCTTTTCGGCGGATTTCGATCGTGAGTGAATCCCATCGGAGAAACGGAGAGAAAATAAAGAGCCAGAGAGAGAGAGAGAGAGAGAGAGAGAGAGAGAAACAGGATATATGAGAAGCGAGGAGGGAAAAAATCGAAGCATGCGAATTTTTTTGAAAGATCCGTTCATCCGAATAGACTTTTGCTTATTCTTTAAAGTAACGTGTTTATGGGTTTTTGGTAACGCTCGCGCGTCAATGAGAGTAAACAAGTACACAATTTTCGAGTAAAAATAGAATTCAATTTATTTACGAATTGCAAATTATGGTTTTGGTGATGGTAAATTATTATTCTCGTTCATTTGTCCCTTTGTCTTTTTTTTCATTAATTCATATTCCTTCTTTTATTTATTTGTTTTTTTTTTAAAGTAACGACAAACGTATTAACGAGCACTTCGCGTTACACGATACGAGGCGCGTTCGTTATGCACCTGGCCACGAGCAATACAATAATAATAATAATAATAAAGATGATAATAATAATAATAATAATAATAATAAAAATAGTGATAATTAATAATTAATAATTAATAAACATTGACAATAATAAATCGTTATGATAGATGGACAACAGCATCAAAGTTTATCGTCGCACTACACAATAAAAATTCGTCAGGATCGAAAGACCGTATTTTCGTTAAATTATCTCATCTCTCTTATTTGTTTTCTTTCGCTCTTATTTTCATAATTTTCGTTGCACGGTGCGATGCTTCGTTCATGATCGATTCGAGACGAGCGAGGGTTGCGTTTCGATAAATAGACAAAAATGATCGCGTACAGAAATAAAAACAAAGTGTGAATGAGAAATAAATTGTTGGAGACTGCGAATTCGCCGATATCGGGGATATAATTTTGTTTCTTTCTTCGATCGACCACAATCGATAAATTCATTCGAATACTCTGAGTGTCAAAGACGCGGTGAGGATTTCGGATCGGGGGTGGAGAGGGTGAGACACGTTCTTTTTTTCTATCCGCTTGTTTCTCCTCGTTTCTTTTTGTTTTTCTCGTTATCTTTAAATATATAATTTGTCTTTTGTCAATCCCGCTCGAAATTCACTTATCGTACTTTGCAAGCATATCTCTCACGTGTGTGTGTTTTTTATCGTCATACTTACTCTTTATACAGGTCGGGGCATTATTATTTAGCGAGGGAGCTGCGTGAGGATATCTCGGCGTGCGTTGTCTCTCTCTCTCTCTTTCTCTCTCTGTCTCTCTTTTTTCTTTAATTCTCCTCCCATCCTGCGCGGGTTTAATCCCCGTGTGGCACGTCGACCGTCGCGCGTCGTTCAAACTTTTTCTCCTCTAACTTTTATTCCCCATCGTTCGTTCTCTTTTATAAACATTTTTTATATTATTTTCATTAATCGTTCGCGTTACGTTTTTTTTGTTTTTTTTTTTCAAATCGGTTTATTCAAAATCTCGAGTCAAATTTTTCGCTGCTCCTCTCGCGCTCGAAACGTTCTCGTCCCTCTTTTATTTTTCGTTCTCGTCTCGCGTCTGGCAATGTATGCGTGTCCGCTCATCCTTCCGCCTTTTTTTCGCAATTTCTCGCATTCAACTTCGCCTTCTCCCGGTTAATATTTATTTTATTCTTTTCTCTCTTTCTCTATTTTTCGCCGGCGGACGGTCATCAAGAGATGTGCTCGGTGACGCGCGCGCGCGCGAACGTAGCATGCTCACTTAACTTACTAGATCTTTATCTGGTACATTATTTACAGTCCATATTTACTTATGTTACATCATTCGTGGCGGCAGTTTGCGCGAAGCAAATTCCACCCGAGCAACACTCCCTCTCTCACTCTTATACGTACTTGATTTGCTTGCGAGCGTGCATTCATTTCCACTCAATCTCTCTCTCTCTCTCTCTCTCCCGCTCTCTTTCTCTCTCTCTCCCTTTTTTTCGTGATGACGATCTTCTCGATTTTGAAGTCTCGATCAATAACTCGCGATTTTTCTTCTTCATCGGCGCGTCCGTTTCTGTGCACGCGTGTGCGTCCCGTACGTGCGTGTTTTAAAGCAAAGTGTGTACGAAATCACGATCCTGTTCCTTCTCTTTCGATCCTCGGTGGATCGTTTCCATCCCTGGAAGAGTTTCTCCCAGACGCGCTCGTTCCAGCGATCTTTTTTTCGCTTCGCCGTACAAAATATTTGCCGAGCGCGTCATTACTGTTTTTCCTCTCGTCGCGGTTCTCGCCACCGCTCGTTATTGGCAGAACTGTCAACGATCGGAGTCCCAGGTGGAAGGTTATATTTCGGGGCCGAAGATCGATTGTTGGACAAAACTCGAGAGATGAATGAAGAATTATTGTTGAAGAACGACGTGCACCCACACACGAGCACAGTTACGCACGAGCACACCCGTCGTACACTCGCGTTCGCTTCCGACGGTGATGAAGAAGAGTCGCGTCGACGCTCGGTCCCAGCGACGGTCTAGCGACGGATCTTCATTCCTCGAGAGTATCGTTCCTGACAAAGATCGCGACTCGACAAACGTCACGTAAATTTTCACCAAAATTTGGCCTCGAAATCGGTCCCGATCGAATCCGTCACTCTCGACCGATCTTCGGTGAGACGAAGGGACGAGATGAGAGAGAGAGAAAGAGAGAGAGAGACACGTCACACAAACAACAAACAAACAACAATTAACAATAACGTTCGAAAGGGCCGCTGAGAAACTCGGAAAACTCCGTTAATTTGTGTTTTTTTTTCTCGTTAAAACGAGTAAACGCCGTTGAAGTCACGCACTGTTGGAACGCGGCACGTTAATCGGGCCGTCGCTCGCGAACAGAGGTTGCTCGATGAGAAACGACGTCGCAGAAATATCCCGGAGTGTCTCTTTCCCGGCGAGCCCGTATCTTCTCGTCTTCGGGATCGCTTCCCGACCGCGGGTGTCTCGGACGGGATCGAGGCGATCCCGGATGTGTTTTTTCGCTAAATCGCGGCACGGTTCCCGTCGTGCCGGACATACGGCTGTCGGCCTCCCCGGTGCTGCTCCGGCTCGGGCTCGAATCTTCTCGCGTCGAAAATCTCCTCCACTCTGTCAACTTGGTGAATCGGGCGATGCTCCAGCTGCGGCTGCTGACTCTGCCGAAGGATCATCGGGTCTTCGCGAAGTTGCTCGTCCAGGTCATCACTCTGCCAGGGCTGGCAGGCAACAGCCTCGGTCATCTGGTGATGTTGAAGATGAAGCTGCTGCTGTTGTTGCTGCTGTTGATGTTGTTGGTGGTGAAGCTGTTGCTGTTGCTGCTGCTGCTGCTGGTGGTGATGATGGTACATCAATAGCTACGAACTTCCGTAACTATTGGTGCGCGCCTGGAGGTAGTGGTGGTAGAAGGGTGGCAATCCCTCGGGGTTTGAAATGTTCGACTGCGAGGTTATCGAGAGTCCAAGCGGGGGAGGCCCCGGTGAATGCTAGTGGGGCGGATGCGAGTGCCCCGTGAGGCCCTGAGGACTGAGCATCGGGGGACTGTGGCTGTGGCCCATCGGGGAGCCATGTAGGTGATCCTGCTGATGATATCCTTGGTGCATGCCGCCCTGGCCCTGGTGGCCCGCTGGCATAACGTCCATCATAACGTCATTCGGCGGGCTGACCCTCTTCTGCTTCTGTCGCCGATTGCAGAACCACACTCTAACGACTTCCTTCTCCAGCTGTAGACTGTCCGCTAGGCTCGTTATCTCTTGGGCCGACGGCTTCGGTTGTTTCATAAAGTGTTGCTCCAGGGCTCCCTTCACCGAAACCTCGATAGACGTTCGCTTTTTCCGCTTTCTACCCTGTGCCGCGATCTTGTCGATACTCGTCGGCGAGCCCGTCGTCGAGTCCGCCTCCTCCAGCCACTTTTGTAACAGCGGCTTCAACTTGCACATGTTCTTGAAGCTCAGTTGCAGCGCCTCGAACCTGCATATCGTCGTTTGCGAGAATACGTTCCCGTAGAGGGTACCGAGCGCGAGACCAACGTCGGCCTGGGTGAAGCCTAGCTTGATCCGCCGCTGCTTGAATTGTTTGGCGAACGCCTCGAGATCGTCGGACGTCGGTGTCTCCTCCTCGCCGGCGCTGTGATCCCTGTCGAGAGGGTGTCCCGGATGCAGCGGATGCCCCGAGGGTGGACTGTGATTGTGGGCGTCCCTCAAATGATGCGGCAGGCCCGTCTGATGATTGTGCAACTGGTGTGGATGCTGATGGGGATGTTGGTGCAGCATTCCGTTCATCGCTGCGTGATACTGCTGCAGGGTCGTCGGCGAGGCCGCCCCGCCGCTGGGGTTGTAATGCGCGGAGGGTACGACCGGCGCGTGCCACGAGTGCGGCGAGCCCATGCTCGGAGATTGATGAGGACCCCGATGGTGCATACCCTGAACGGAATCCGTCGCTGTGGCCGCCGCCGTCAGAGGCTTTACATCGAGACTCGAGTTTCCCTGGGCGTGCGGATGATGGTGCGGGTGATGACTCGTGTGGTGCATCCCCAGACTGGCCGGCCAGTGCTCGCTACCCGGTTGCAGGCTGACCCAAGGATTCGCCGAGGACAGACTCGCCGCGTGGGAAAGTCCATTCGGCGACGGCGACGTTGGCACCTGATGGTGATGATGATGGTGATGATGGTGCTGCTGCGGCGACAGGTACTTCATCTCCCCGGCGTCAGCGGCGCTACGGGGCGAGCCCGACGAATAGCCACCGACCGCGATATTCATACCGATTGCCCTACCCGAACCACCGTCCAGGTCGGCCGATACTGCGCTACTAACAGGCATGTACGTCGTAGCGGCCATCTACTGACCCTATCCACCCTTTATGTTCTTTTCCACTGGGACACCCGCGCACTCGCGCACCTTTAAAGCCCAACCGAGCCGAGACCGGCGAAGCCCGCGACGCTTCTTCCGCCGTCGACTCCGTTCTCCTCTCGACTCGCTTACTTCCTCGACTATCCGCTTTTCCTCCAATCCCGGAAGATCACTATATAAAACCCGTTTGTACAAACACCAGAGCACACTCGTCGTGGCGGCACCCACCCCACTTTTGTTCCGCCCTCGTATATCGGCGCGACACCCTTCGCTGCGACCCTTATCGACACACTCGTCGCTCCACTTGTTGTTTTATATTCGCTGGCTCCCTTATAGGAATAATCTCTATTTTGTTCCTCTTTATATCCTCCTGCCAACGAGCGCGCTCGACTATCGAGCCGTCGTCACCAACTTCCGTCACGGACCTTAACCGATCGCTCGACAATGTCCCCAAATCCTCGACACCCGGAGAACAATAGGCGCGCTCTGCCTTTCAGAAGCTGGCTCCCGATGTTCAAACAGCAAATTCGATCTCACTCACTGTCTATATTAGGCGGTAAGTTCCACGAAGCCGCGCTTCTCACTACATCTCTGTACGCGTTCTTTCGCATTTTGCCCACGCACCGCGCGCTTGTCAGTCACACCATGAACAATGATCGCCGAGGCATTCAAACAGATGTAGGATGAGAATGTACGTCGATGAGCGCGATCGATCGTACAAACTCGAATGACGATCCCAAATAGTCACTATTCGTACGATCGTTTATTTCCTCTCTATTTTACTTATTATTTTTCTCGCTCCGATATCCTGCGTCCCCGAATAATCCGTTACTTATTCGCGCACTTGCGACGGGATATGCGATGAAAACACCTGCGGTTTACATCGGTGGCACCGTAACAAACCCCGATGAGCTCCGACGTCGAACAACACTTGACACACCCTGTACAAATAATTCCTTGCTCCCGCACTTCTGGGTTCATGCATTGAGGTATGTATATCTCGGCGCGTATACATGCATAATGATGCCTCGACGCACGTACGGTTGTTATTTTCTTCGGCGAAGATATTAAAGTCGTCGCGGCGTGGTATAACAGCGAGAGGCGAAACTGGCAGGGTTTAGCGACCCCCGCGGGTTCCCTTTTGTCTTCTCTCCGCTATTGAGGTGGTAACGCGGCGCGCGTACCTCGCGCGATAAGGAACTCGCACGGGTAGATGCGACCGGACGAGCGAGTCTCTCGAACTCCACTAAGCGCGACGAGGACGAGTCTTCGGATGGTTCGAAACCGGCGCGGCGATACACTCTCTCCCGTGACTCGCTCTATCAGCGTGCTATCCGCGCTAAATTCGCCCGTGTTTGAGCGAGCGACGAACGCGTGAGCGAGCGAATGACAGCGAGCGAGAGAGAGAGAGTGAGCAGCGCGCGCGCGAGAGAGAGAGCAGCGCGAGAGAACGACACGACGGCGAGCGGAGAAGAGCGGAGAGCGAACGAGCGCGAGCGAGACGGAAAAAAAGAAACCGGGGAGTGAGAGGAAGATCTGGCTAGGGCTCTCATGCGTTATGCATGTCGTAGCTGAGAGCGACTGACTGGCTTGGCTCGCGCGAGCCGCGAGCTTCCCGACGACGTTTCCAATGCTCCGTAACCGCGCTCCCGTCATGCGCGCCTGCTTCGGCGCTTTTCCCCCACCCCTCGGCGCACACACTCTCATTGGCCCGAGTCGCAAGGTGGCCGTCGAGGCTACGTCACAGATAGGAGGTTCTCCGCTGTAGTGACGCCCATCCCCGAGCCAGCGCGCGCCGATTCCCCGCGTCCTTTCTCTCCTTCATCCTCCCCACCACTCTCCCGACTCTCTCCCACCACTCTCCCGAGCGTCTCCCTTCCCCTATCGCGCTTCTCCCACGTACCTCGGCCACGATCGCCGAGCTCCTCTCCTCGCGCTCTATACCACCCATGAGATCCTTCCCGATCCTCCTCGATGCTGGATCCAATATCGAGCCATCCACCACACATTTCGGTCCAGCCTGTCTGTTACGAATCCGCAACGGGTACGTCTTATTCTCATCACCCTTCCTCCACTCTCTCTCTCTCTCTCTTTCTCTTCAACTTCCAACTTTCGTTCCCCACTCATTTCCTCTATCTCCGACACATTTCCTTTTTTTTTTTTCAAAAACTCACTTCTATGCCTCGATGCTCAACTTTTGGCTAAATCAATCGATTTTAAAGTACACGGAGAGCATTTTGTACCAAAATTATTTTATCGTGTTTTGACTGTGCGGCCTGAGTTTGAAAATTCTGAGAGGACGTGTCATATAAAGCACGGAAAATATAATCGTATTTTAATCGTTGGGTTATATTTATATATATCCTTGGTCAATTTAGGTATTTTTCTTAATAGTGCATTAGGGATAAATCATATTAAAATTTACTTGAAATTTAATTGTTCATTAAATGTTTTCTGTATCTCGTGTCTTGTAGAATTTCTTATTAAAATTTATACCCATAATTATATTTACCATTTCTCTAGACTTCCTTTTAATATTCTCCTTTAAATGATTTCCTCCTGTATCCGCACTCTTTCTCTATTATAGAAAAATTAATGTTCTAACGTTTGTTCTCTTTCTTCCCAACGTGCACTTCCAATTACTTTCACCTTTCTTTCCAGCTGTCCCTATGCTCCCAAATCTTAATCTTGTCCACATCTCTTTAGCCTTCCCCTTTATTTTCACATCGATTCAATATATCCATGGTTTATTCACCCCTATTAAATCCGTGTATATAATTTTATGTAAGTAAATTTTTATTTATTTTTTATTTCATCCTCTAATAAATTCTTTTTTTTCTAACTCTTCTTTTTTTGTTAATCTATCTCTCAAAGTCCCATAAAAATTCTACCAAGTCTACTAATTATTAAAAAAAATTACATTTCTCTTCAAAAAATATAATCATTTGTTTTACCTTAAAAATCCTCATTAAATCCAAATACCAACACCACAATAAGATGTAATACTTAAAAAATTTTTAAATTATTTATATTAAAAGTCCTCACCATCACAAAATATGTTTCACAGTACACAAAAAATATAGTAATTTTTTCGTGTGTGATTCTACAAGTTTTTCAAAGTCAATGTGTCAAATTCGTATTAGATCGTCGATAACAACTCGAAAGTACCTTCTTCCAAAATAACTTTTGTTGAAAACGTAACAGTCATATTGAAATTCAAAACTCTATTTACAGGGTATAGTTTCATTTTTTATCTTTTACATGATCTATATTAATTGTTGTCTAAAGTTTCTTTTTTTTAATGGTCGAGTTGAATAAGTGTGATAGTATGAAATAGTTATAATTAAACTTTCGTAAAGTCTCCATGAAATACCATATACATAACGTACCAAAAAATTCGGTTTTAACAAATTTTTCATTAAAAAATAAAACTATAATTTCTATCAAGTTCTAAGTTATAATTAATCATTTGTCTGTATAAAATATCCGAAAAGTGAGTTTTTCGTGATATGTTGATGAAATTTCTATACAACTTTTACATTTGCATGATATCGTTTTAACAATTGAAAATTTTTTTTTTAAATGTGAAAAATTTTCAAATTTGTAACTTATTATCAAAATTGTGTATCAAACATGTAAAATATAGTGTTGAAAAATTGACCATACCATTTGTTATTTGTATTAATAACAGAAATACATTTACAAATTCAACGTAACAATAATTTTTCATACACTTCAAAACAACATAAAAAAATAGTTACTTCTCTTACCATTTTTAAAATCACTCGAATTCTCAATAAATAATCGAACAATCTACCTCAACTTCGTAACTATAAATACATTAACAATGACATTGAACAACATTTTTTCACCGAGATTGAAATAAATAAATAAACTCGATATTTATAGCCAGGAGTTTGCTTTGACTTGAAAAAACTGTCACGCAATTTTATTGTTGTACGATATACACGAGACTTTTATTACCCAACGATTCGTTATAACAGAGGCGATTATTATATCAGAGGAATAACACGATTATCTCGATCGGAATGATACATGCATGGCGCATGTGTTTTCTCGAACGTATAACTCTTGACGCGGATCTATATACAGTCTGACGAAAAAGGTGTTCCACAAATTGTATAAATAATCCAGCACACATCTCTGGAGGCTTCGTCGATCGATCAACGTGTTTCCTTTTGACTCCTCGTCATCGCGGAGCGGGGAGAGAAAACTTTTTCAACCGGCGCACACTCTCCGTTTCGACAAATTGGAACGAGTAAAACATTTCTCCAATTACATTTATCCCGGGCTCTCTCGTTATTGAATAAGATAATCGAACGTTAATCCTCGATACGCTTTTTCCTCGCGATTTCTTTCTCCTTTTTACCAATATAATCGAACACCCGCGCGACTCGCTGCCGGAGGGAGAATTCATTTTTATTCTTTGCTCTCTTCGCATACAATCGCGCACGCAGCAACAGGTTCTAATTTTGACGACTAATTACCGCGAAGCTCGTACATTCGCGCGCTGGTAACGGAGAGCACGAAGAAAAGGGGAACGCGAAAACGCTCGTCGGGATTGGCTCGGAGATTATTTTGGAGCGACGTCGTCGGTGCCAAAAAACTTTTTCCCGCGGCTCGTCGTTGTCGCGTCTCGAAACTTCACGAGGAGTTTTTTTTTCTCGAAAAAATCGCGAGGACACTCGATCCTTATCGATCGTCGGATTTTCTCCGATTCGCGCTGTTGTCGCGTCCTGAAACTTCGTCCCGAGGGAAAAAATCGCGAGGACACTCGATCCTTATTTCGATCGTCGGATTTTCTCCGATTCGCGCGGACGTCGTTTAACGACTGGTGACTCGTCCGCGTGAATATTCGATCGTCGATCGCGCGACGCCGTTTCGCCTCGACCGCCGCGCGGTGTCCTTAACGCACGTCCACGTATGAAAAGTCAACAATAACATCGAATCATTAGAAAGAATTTCAATAATTTATAAATCGACGATTTTAATAATGATGCGATGCTAATTATTCGAGCGTTATGTTACGAGGAATTCTTAATCGCGTCGGCGCACGCGAGAATTTCACGCGTCGCGGGACACGCGCGCGCGAACTTCTTTTGCACACACCGACGCGAATTGATTTTCAAATTTATCGCGTTTGAACAGCCAGACTAGACTTTTCTAAAATAGATTCGAAATTAACGATCGTCTCGTTGCATCGATCTTGTCGATTATACGAAACGTGTTAAAGAATAACGACAAAATTGTCTCATCATAACCAAAACTAGAAGCAAGTAAATAAAATCTAAAAATAAAATAGACAAATCTGTTGTTAAAAATGTGAAAAAATAACGTATATTCGGAATTTCCGATCGTCTCGTTGCATCGATCTTATATCGGCGACGCGAAATGCTTCAGAGAAAAAATAACAACGATAAAATTATTTCATCGTAACCAAAATCAGAAGCAAGTAAATAAAACCCAAAAATAAAATAGACAATAAGTCTCGTTAAAATTGCGAGAAAAAAATGTGTATATTCGAAATGAAGGATCGTCTCGTTGCATCAATCTTATCACCGACACGAAGTGCATCGGAGAAAAAAAATGATAACGATAAAATTGTCTCATCGTAACCAAAATCAAAAACTAATTAATTAAATCCATAATTAAAATAGACGAATCTCGTTAAAAGTGCGAAAAAAAAGTAAAATTTCGGTTAAAAAACCTCGTCGATTTGTAATCGAATCTCGATAATAATTCGTTGTTCAACAAAACTCGGGGAAGGTTACCCGGCAGAGCGGGGCGATGAAATTACGCAACAGGTACTCCGAATTTATTACCGGTGATTAATTATCGTCCCCGGGGGGAACTTACCCGATATCAATGTACGAAAGAGCAAGGGAGAGAGCAAAAGAGTGTCGTGCCATCCAACGGAGAAGAGTGATAAAAAAATTAACTTCACGAATAATATATATATATATGTATATATGTATATAATAAAATAAAATAAAATTGTACGAGTGTTTCTCGGTGGGTGCGCGTTGAAAAGGTTCAGTACATTTAAATGAGAGCCACAGGTAGCTCCGCAGAGCATTATGCGGTACGTGCGCCAGCAGCCAGTCAACCACTCTCAAACCGGCCAACACCCTTGAGTAGGGTGCACAGTCATGGATGATCGCGGGAGCAAAGTGCGTTCTGTCTATATCAACACTTTTACACATATCCGAAGAAAATCATTTTTTCCTCTCCTCGGATACCATATATATATGAAAAATATGAATGAATCTATATAATTTTATTCATTCACTGGCAAAACTTTAGACAAAGATTGTAAAAAAACAAACAGAACGTTTTTTTTATAAATTATATATGAATTATATGAATAATATAAATCATATAAGTCATAAAATAAATTATAAAATCAAAAAGGTTCGGAGGATTATGATTAGGATAAACACATGAAAAAATATTATAAAATATTTATAAAATATTATAAAAGTCTTATATAAATAATTTACGATACCCTTATATAGTACTTGTAACACAGCACATATGTATTTAAATGTCAAGATCATACCCGAATTAAAAATAGATTAGATTAGGTAAACTATAGAGGTATAAATTAAAGAAACTATAGTATGGATATTTAAAAAATCATATACTTTTTTTTATTAAATACTACAGAACTGGCTCACCAAAATTCTTAAAATTCTTATCTTTTCAAAAGTCTTTATGTTTTTAAAAAGGGAATTATCAATCTGGATATATACTCTTCTTAACCATAAACTATTTAGGTATGTAACGTTCTGAATAAAAGATACTTAAAACGTTCATGAAATGTTAATATTTTACGTTGACCTCCATTATTTATTCGTCAAATTTTCATTTCGTTTTAGATACTTTATCTATGTATGAAGTATTCGTGTAATACATTCAAAAATTGTTCGTGAAATTCTATCATGAAATTCCCGTTTCTTATACTTTCGAGGATATCTTTTTGTCATGAACATTAAACAATTGACTCATGAATCTTATGGGTTATTTACTTAAGGTAGGAATTACGTAAAAATCGTAAAATTTGTTAAAAATTTGTATAAATCTTGTTTAAAGTCATATTGAAAGGTTTGTCAAATTTTATAAAGCTTTACCATCGGCAGTACATTAACTGTACTCTATACTTCTCTACTCAAGACGATATTTTAAGCCAAATTTGGCTTTTTAAAACTGCAGAAGAGTTTTTTTTTGAGTAAATTTATTCCAAAATAGTCAATTTTTTTTTATAGCAGCCACATTCAAAATGAAATACGAAAAAATAATATCAAAAGTAGAGAAGTGAAGAGTAAGGTTAAAGTACTGCCATTTTTAATTAATAAAATTCATCTTCGTCCAATATGAGAAACGTTCACGATTGAAAATTACAAGTTCGCATAACGACAAAAACAATTGATGACAATGATATAAATATCAGCAATATAAGTGTGAAACGATAAATAAAGAGAAAATATTCTCAAGAGTAATTGACGAGTGAATAAATATCGCGGCGATCTTGGCAGAATAAGAGACGATTGACTGGATGAGAATTACAGCAAGGACTCTCTGGTGATAAACGTGGGGGCACTGTGGAGCCGGGGAAGCGTAAATACGGGAACTTAAGACGTATGCATGTATAAACGGTACGTAATATATTATTCACCAACGATTTACTCCGGGGTATGTATCGTTTGCTTCGTAAATTTGTGCTGAATGATATTTAAAGAATGATAATGGCTCCGGCGATGTGACGAAGTGCCAGGCTTTCGGTTGTAAGCCAAGGTGGCGAAGAAGCGCGCGTGAGAAAGAGAGAGAGAGAAAGAGAGAAAAGAGGATATATCCCAGGACAAGCTGTGCACATAAATGTACGTGCTGTTCGCATGCTATATACTTTGGCAAACCGCGCTTGCCAGTGACAGACTGCCCAGCACCGCAGGACCCACAACCAGACAAATCATCTACATATATATATATATATATATGAGCACTTCCATCTCAATTCAACGACAATTTGAAGATGATACCATCGATTTTCTGAATTTTTTAATATGTTATTGTAGACACTAAATGATGTATCCATGTCAATTTTTAAACCCTCTATCTCAACGCTTAAGTTTCGTAAAATGCTTGAAATATTCATATATAGCTTCTACAATAACTAAGATATCGTAACTTAGTACAGGAGGTGCATTTTTTGTTTTTTAATCTACTTTTTGGCAAAAATAAAATTGAAAATGGAGAAAAAAAATTTTTTAGTGTCTTTTTGGCTGTTTTGAGCTCACAAATTATATTTTATTTCAATTGGCGACCTTTCAATTTTTGTCAAAAAAATTCGTAACATTCTACGTAAAAAACAAAATTTGTGAGTCCCTACTAACTATGAGATTCAAATAACTTTGTATAAAAAAAATTCTATTTTTTTAAAATAATTTTGACCTTATTTCGCTCTGTGATTGTGGAATTTTTTTTTTATACGAAATTATTTGAATCCCATCTTCGATAGAAGCTCAAAAATGTTGTTTGGTTTTCTACGTAGAATATATTATCAAATTTGTAATCGAAGATGTCCTTGAAAGAAAATTCAATTTTTTAGTTCAAAATGACCATAAAGACGCTAAAAAAATTGTTTTCTCAATTTTGAATTTAAAAGTACATTAAAAAACAAATAATTAACCTCTTATTAAGTTATAATACCTTAATTATTGTATATAGAAGCTACAAATATTTTAAGAATTTTACGAAATCTCGGTACATTTTAAGATATAGAGGGCTAAAAATTAGTGCATAGATATTTATTCATTTTGCATCTATAATAACATATTTAAAAAATTTAAAAATTGAAGGGGACATTGTCTATTGTTGAATTGAGATGGAATTGCTCATATATGTATGAATATTTTCAGCCATACGTATATTTACGTGCATGCAATGCCTTACGTATAGATATACGCAAACGCGAAAAGGGGGTTGATGGAATTTTACGATCCGTCACGGAAAGACGCCTCCATTTAACCTGCGCGATGTTGTAAAGATCAACGCGTTCGTTGACAGACGAGCTCGCCCCGTATTCCACTTTATGTCCAGCACGTGAATCATTTCCTCCCTCTTTCCTTTCTTATATACGATTACAACCCTTTTTTTACGAGATTCAAGAAATCTTGGAGTCGATCGGTCTTTGAATGATATGCGAAAGGATTTTTCGTTGCTCGAAGAGATTTCATATCCGCTGGCATGATCGATGCATTGATGAGGAGAAATAAAAAAAAATGTCGAATTATATATATTGTGTTAAGAGAGAGTAAAATTGATTTGGCGATTCGTCAGAGTCTATTCACTCGATCTCGTCGAAACTTATTTCTTGTGCGTTATTTTGAATTTATTTTATTTATGGATTCAATAACGTTGCGGATTCGCCTGATGGTATATATATATATGTATAGAGAGGTACGAAATAGCTGCTTCTCCGGCGGTGCCCGGGGTTCGCCAAGATCGATCGATCGCGAGAGCATCCAGACCATTCGTCTCGTATACGCGCGTGTGCATTTATCTACACAGGTATATGTGTACGGGCCCTCCCGCCGGCCGCATAATATATGTATATACGTATACGTATTTATTTGTACCACGTGTTCGTAACGTAATGCCAGGTTAATTCGATTTCGCGTTGCCCATTGCTTCAAATTGGATTGAACAGGCTGTGAAATATTTGCTTAGAGCTGACAGTTTCAGGTAGCCACGGGGGCTTCCTCCTAGCCACTCAACCAGACGTCGTATCTCTTTCATTCGATCGGACCATCTTTGTGCACTCGACGAACTAAAAGCCTCGATAAATAAATTAAACTTTTGAAATAATTAATAAAAAAAAATTCTTTTTATCAAATTCCTTCATTTTGCCACCATTTTATTATTCTTTTGCATCAAACATTTGATGTTACAGAGTCAAATGGAACTTTTTATCCGTCAAATAAATTCGTTACCATTCTATAGATTAATGTCATAAATGAGGAATTTATAATTGCATTTTTTTAAATGTGAACTTACAAAATAAAAACCTCGGTAAGTGAGTAAAATTTGATTAAATAATCATATTTTTATCCATCAAGATAATTTTGTCACTATTATACCTTGGTTTGGAAAGTTTAGTAAAGTGGTATAGATTCATATTATAAATCACAAGTTTTTATTTGCACTTTTTTTAGCTATATACAACATGAAAAATTTTTTTTGTATTTTGTTCAGCTTTTTTTGTGCAATTTCTTCATTTTCCCTCAATTTTATTTTCAGGACAAAAATCTCGGATTTACTTTCTGCATGACAATTTGACATTGAATATTAGCTGGTTTTATATAAGAAAATATCGTCCAAGATACATTTTTTGTTTCTTTTATAACAAGGAAAGTTACAAAGTAATGACTCTAATAAGAAATGGAATGAAAATCTTATTCAATCAATAATATTAAATTTTTTCTCAATTTTCTTTATATACCAGAATTTTGTACAAAATGTTCAAACTGTTCATAATTTTATTGAATATACTATATAACTATCAATGCAATTGGTTGATTATTTGAACAGCGTATTGTTTTATATTTGTAAATTATTGATTTAAACTATATATACTGTTTAATTAACTAAACAAAACCTTCTTCATCATGTACAACGTTTCGTCATTTTCCCATAATTTATCTGCATGCAAATTTGAGATTAAAAGTATAAGAACATATACTCAAGACAAATTTATCATTATATTTCAATACACGGTGAAGAAATTTTAATAAAACGACAAAGTGATGACACAAATAAGGAAGCGGAATTTTGATTTGCACTTTTTTAGCTTAGCTCGAATACGGAGTTAAAAATTCGATACGATTCTTTTATATCGTTTGCACGTTTTTTTGCCCGAGTTTTATCGCAAACCGGGACAATCCGCTAACATTTTTATTGCCAAGGTTTAGTGACAGAGAACAGATAACGCGCTAATAGGCATATTGATTTTTCTCTGTTTCATTTTTGCTTCGTTTTTTTTTCCGTGGCCCACCGTTTCACCAATTTTTTGATAGTCCAGTCGTAAAATTCGAAAACTCGGATGGATCTTGATTTCGTCGATCGAAAATATCGCGAGCTCGCTCTCGTGTGTTTTTGTGTGTGTGTGTGTGTACGTAATAACGTCGAGCGTGTATATCGCGAAGCTACGAGACGCGCACGTTGCGGGACGATCGTAAAAAAAAAGAAAGAGAAACGAAAAAAAAATTCGTACAGTCTCCGGCACGTTTTATTGCGAAATTCCCGATAAACTCCGACGACGACGACGACTGCGAGCCCGTCGAGAATTTTGCCTGAAATTTGGAAACAGTAACGGATAAATCTTCGAATCACGAAATCTTGATGTAACACACACGGTCTCTCGCTCTGTCCTTGCTTTCACACGACCTTTCGAAATTCGACTCTTTCCAACAGTTACGTAATACACAAAAAATTTTTGAAATCAAAATTATACACGTGACTGCACGGCAAAACTACACAAAAAAAATATCAATTCTCGCTGTAAAAAGCAGTATTATATCTGCCGACGACGAAAAAATTTTTTTAAACGAAAAAAAATTGATATGCGGTGATGCTAACATACTTAAAGTAAATAATTACATAAATTTTAGTGGACGAACTGTATATGTTTACTAAATTTATATATTTATATAAACGTTTTCAATGCGTGATGCTAATTTTATCAATGAGACAATAAAGATTATCTATTGAAAAATTTTCATTTCTCAGAAAAGTATCGAGCTCTGCCCATCCCTGATTATATACATACATTTTTATAAATTTTTCTACCAATTATATAAAAATACAATAATAAATTATATATAAAAATCAATCAATCTAAAACTGTAGTTATTTTACGGACAAATTAAAGTGATTTCAAAAAAAAATGATACACGTAACTAAATTTTTTATATTCGAAAAGTACATGAAAAATTAGAAAATAATTTACTTAATGGCTTGAGAGTAATCAGATCTTATAAATTCTAAGGCTGGGTTGTTCCAACCTCCAGGTAAGCTTAACTGATAGTTAGCCTTACCTGGAGATTGGAACAACCCGGCCTAAAGGAAGCAGTACGAAGTAATTGTCCATTTTTTTATATGTTCGATATATGCGATTTTGATAACAAGTTACAAATTCGAAAACTTTCTCGAAATTTTTTTATTTTTTATATTGTGCAAACAATACCAAACGTCAAAATCATTGAAAAGCGTTCTTAACTGATATAACAAAACTAACACAAGCTAAACTAAAAAAAGCATGAAAGAAAAATGAAGCCTGTCTTTATTCCACTTCAAATAAATTATGCGTATTTTAACAAATAAAATTTTGTGGAATAAAATATACACTTAAGACGATGCCGCAGATCCCAGGCAGTTGGAAAACGCGATTGGTTCAAACTTCTTTAATTCTTTGTCAATGCGAATAATATTTCTTTAGCCCACGCAGGTTAATGGCAAAAATGGGCTGATGTTTGGATTTTGACGAAATATCAATAGTTTGTAAGTTTGAGCAAATCGCGTTTTGTGTCACGTGGTACATCTACGGCATCACCTTAAACCTGCAACAAGAAAATAGCGTACATATTTTTTTTTTAATTCGACTATATGCTTGCATTTCACCCCAAGTGTATGCCGATTTAGTTGATTTAAAACCGAACAGAGTAAATTCACCGAAACTTTTGATCTGAGCGACAATTGAACTTGTCGGAATAATAATAATAATAATAAGGGACGTTAGAATATCGGCCGGAAGGCTCGTTGTGCAGGGCAAGAACGGAGAGCATCTGATCGTAATTCAGAGAGTATGGTAACAAGCCGAGAAGAAGTTTATTCGAAAAGTTTTGTAGATGATATAAAAGTCTGGTATTTAGAACGTGTCGTAGGTCGGAAAACGGGTGGGTCTCCCCCATAATAATAATAATAAAAAAAGAGAGAGAGAGAAAAGGATGGGAAGAAGCGCCGGCGTGGTATACGCACGGTCTTTGATACACATATAGACTCGCATTCAGTGTGAATGTGCGCGCGTTTATATGTAAAACATAGTTTAGTAGTATACGCTAGAGCGTACGTGAATGGGGAGTTAACCGTCGTAATTTGACCGTCTTTATGCCGGGAATGAATATTTTAATATTTTAATACGAAATACGCTATGAGGGATTTTACCGCGAGTCTTTCGACTATAGATATAAAGTTTCGACGCAGACGCAGATAACTTTTCTCTATTCTACGTGTCCCGTATATCTTTCCTTTTTGTCACCGCGCGTTATACTCTTTTCGATGCGTGCATCGCGCTTTCCCTCTCGTTCTCCTTTGACACTTTGTCGACAGAGGGCGACTCCGGACGGGACGCCATTCTACACACACGACGAGCCATCCCATCAAATTTCAATGTCGCTTCGATATTCAACGTTCATTCGTTTTTTTTTCTTCTTTTTTTCATCAATTTGTTTTTCATATCCATTATACACACAAAGTAATTTAATTGTATTTATTTTTTTTATATTTTTTTTTCGTCAACGCTCTTATTATTTTTATAACTCTTACTCTCGGTTTTATAAAAAAATGGGGAAAACATATGTGAAAAAAGTAAGAGTAGATCAAGTGAATGGAAGTACGTGTATAGAGATAGTGATAATGGCGAAAGATAAGAAGATATATAAATTGTAGTTGACAAGTAATGTCTTTGTAAAAAAGCAAAACAAGGTTATGCAGAAAGACTTCTGTCAACGCTTAAAAAAACAGTATGCCAGAATTTTCATTATAATTTGACAACTATGTATAATAATGTATTATAGACTGTTGAGAATTAAAAATAGTTTTAAGTTTTTTTCATTAAAATATGTTTCTAAAACTAAAATGATATGTATTTATAGTTCCAAAATAACCAGTATAGTTCACACTTCATAGTAATAAAATACATATATTATCATGATTTCTATCAGTGTACTTCAAAAATTTCTAGTTTCTTACGAATGAGATAAATATCCTCTAAATATCTTTTTAAACTAAAATTTAAATGTTTGTTTATAAAATTTATCTTTTTTGAGAATAAGAGTTTTTAAAAAGAATTAAAATTAATGGTTTTTCGAATTATATGGAGTTTGATAGATCTCAACATCACATTAAAAGTAAAATTCGAACGAAATAACGTTTGAGACTTGTGCGAAACGCATTTTGATCATTTTTATCGAACCCAATCATCTGCAATTACTGGAATACGATGAAAATTATTGATAAATATGAATATTGTGAATATAGAAATACACAAATAAATATCACAATTTTTTTGGGTTTGAGCAATCTTATTAAATGCAACTGTACTGTTGACGGTAATCTAAATCTAAAAGTAAGAAGAAAATCGTCTTCGATTCGAAAGCTCATAACTTATTTAATTTTGATTATTTTTAGCTAAAATTTAATACGAATAATCTAGGAATATCATACAATCAGTCTGAGAATGTTCCAAGGTTGTCTGCATGGAGTCTACTAGACCTCATATGTAAGTCACGTGTGTGATTATCCGGAAATAAGGGAGAGTACAGAGAGAGGGAAATCACGATAGTAGATTTTACCAAAAAGTGATAACTATGCAATTTATTTTGGAACTAAATATATTTTATATTAAAATTCAATATATTTGCTATAGAATTTGTATAAAATATAATTAGTTCAATAATAATCAGGATAATCGTTACTTTTTCGTGTTAAGACCTACCCTATTTCTTTCTCAGTATAAATCTCAGCAAAAAGTAAATTCTTGGTGTTAATTTCGTAAAACCCAGACTCTGGCTTTTCCGAAAAAGTTGCCAATTTTTTGAGTCTTAATTTGATTATCGATTGGCAACTTGAGGTATATGTTAAGTATAATTTAAACATTTTTTAAACATTTAAACAATGAAATAAAATAAATGTTAGTCAAACCTTTTTCAATTTACTGTTTATACAAAATAAACACGACTACGAATGTATACAAAAAATTTACAAAGATCTCATATATTTTTAAATTTGTATTCCGTGCAAATTTATGAAATCTCTATAAGAAGCATCAATATTTCATCCTCGGCCACTTTCAAAGCTGGCACGAAATTTGTTTACACATGTTGAAGAACAAAATACGAAAAATTTATTAAATTTTCGTATTAAAAAAAAAAAATTTCTCATACATCCTCAAACTCTGTACAAGATTTGCCACAATAAATAATTAATGTCAATTTTCCCTTGAATTGTTGTGGGACAAGCACGCTGGCGATTTTTCGTGACGAGGGGGTAAAAGTGCGAAAAAGCAGGAGAATCGTCGGAATGCCCCATATCGAGGCGTACAGAGAGACATGTAGATATATAGGTAACGAGAGAGAAAGAGAGAGAAAGAGAGAGAGAGAAAGAGAGAGAGAGAGAGAGAAAGAGAGAGAGAAAGAGAGAGAAAGAGAGAGAGAGAGAGAAAGAGAGAGAGAGAGAGAGGAAGGAAAAAGGGCTGGCGATATTACAGTGTACGTGGACACCCGCGCAAGCGATATTCCCCGAAGCCCGAGTGGACGTTCGAGCGAGGAACGTGACTCTCGCGCGTCGTTCTGGAGCTCCGCCGGGTGGGGGGGAAGCTGCTCCGGTATACGTGTATAGAAATATCGGAAGAGTGGGAGAGAGCGTTCGCTTTCCCAGAGATTGACGGAATCGCCGAGTGGTAGGGCGAACGAGTTTTCGAGGTGGGGATAAGAGCCTCGGGAATGGGAGCAGCGCCGAAGGTGGCTCTAGTTACGAAAATTGCCACGAGATGGCGGTAGCGCGCGGCTCGGTGTCGCACCAGCCTCGGTGCGAGAGCTCTCTTCGGCGCCGACCTTCCCTCTCAACACGCAGAAATTTAAATGAATTTACAGGGGCTCCTCGGTTTAAATTATACACTGAGTACGGATTTTGTTTTTAAGAGTTTTCATTGATTTACAGTTATTTCACAGTAATCAATTATACACTGATAACAGATTTGGTCTTAAAAAATTGGATATATTTTTAAAGTTGTTTCACAGTAAAAAAAATTGTACATTGATAACAGATTTAGTTTTTAAAAATTTTGTAAATTTATAGTTATTTTACAGTAAAAATTGTACACTGATAACAGATTTAGATTTTCAAAATTTGATAAATTTATAGTTATTTCACAGTAAAAAAAATTATACACTGATAACAGATTTAGTTTTTAAAAATTTGATAAATTTATAGTTATTTAACTGTACAAATGATACACTGAAGGCAAATTTAGTTTTTAAAAATTTTATAAATTTAGTTATTTCACAGTGAAAATTATACAGTGAGGATTCTGATTTAGTTTTTACAGATTTGATCAATTTGCAGTTATTTGAAAGTAAAAATGAATGAAAATAACGACGTGATATGAAAATAACGACTTTCATTGTTATCATAACGACATAGTGTCTCAGTATAAAACGAATTGATACTTGTCGTTATGAACGTATAGCGACGGCACAAGGAATTAGGGAATCGGGCCTCTGAGCTTTTGTACCATTTCAGCAGGTAAATTTTCGACGTGGAACCTCATTAAGTTACGTAATTATAGGTACCATTATAGGTACGATTAAATCTAAAAATATAATTGTCTTTTTCATATCATAAATGTGTGTATTGAGTAGGGTGTCCGATATTTACCAAGTTGATTTTTTTTTGCAGCACCCCCTAAATCTTTAGTTTGTGACTTAAAAAAGATATTCCACACATATGAGCCCTTAACTTTTAAATTAAACCGTGCCGCAAAGACGATATATTTTCAATTTTCAAAGACATATATTTTTGTAGAAAATTGAAAAGCTCTACAAAAAAGGCCTCTTGTGATTTTTCGATAAATTCAACAATTTAAAAGTTATTCAAGGTTAAAGTTGAACTTATTGAATATATAGTGAATTTTCAGATTTTATTCACTTTGACAGCTAAATTATCAGTATTTATATAAAAATTGATTGTTTATTTCGAGAAATACCTACTACTATCTAGTTAAAGAAAGTTCATATCAATATCGTATCTCTCGAAAAATTGTAAAGTATTCAAATTAATGAAGTCGTCTATGTTTTCATTTATAAACCATTTAAAATCATTGAAATTAAAAATAAAGCTTTTTGGAGTATCAAACTGATCATCTTCTTCAAACTTCAAAACCTTAACTATATTTTTGCTTCACACTAAAGGGTATATTTTTGCTGTACATTTTTCTGCTGTAAAATTGACCGAACAATATATTTTAATATTTTAGATAAGTCCGAAGATGAAAAACAACATGTCATTCAGATTGTAGGCGAGTATAAAATTACAGAATTTCCACGAATGGTAAAAATTACGATTTTCTTTTTTTATGCAGCCCAGGAAAAATTTTACCGGTTCGTTGAACGGATTTCGTTGAAAAATTATTCCCGCCCCCTCTCTATCTTTTTTCCCTTTATCGAATATTTCTGGCTATGTTTGCGCGCCTACTTTCGAACGTCAAAAGTCACGGTGACGCTATCTGACGGGATTCTCGCGAAACTTCGAGAATATAAGAGCTCCTACCCGATTTTCGTGGTAAATGATAAATTGGTGGAAATTGCATTTCCGGTTTATCGATTCGACCCCGTGAAATATGAGATTATATTGAATTATCACATTTCCACGGTTTCTCGCGCTCTGACTTCGTTCTCGTGCGAGCACTCTTCACTTCCTGAGCGAATTTTGCCACATGGTCCATCGAAACTCGTATAAAAATCTGAAATTTATAATTCAATCGCACGCCAAGTAATTCTTAAAAAAATTTGAAAAAATTTTCTTCGTAAAAAGAGCTTTAGTTTCTCGCAATCTAATCTTTTAAAATGTGAATAAAATAAATAATTTTTCGAGCTCTTTTAAAAATATATATTTAACGTAAATGATAAATGAAGGGAATAAAATTTATTATTGGACGTTTCTTTTTTACTTCCGGCAAATAAAAAACCGGGTTTTCCGTTAGAAAATAAAAAAATATTTATTATTCGTCGTTAGGGGAAAAAAGAATTCATGACATAACGGTGTCTCCGGGGAGTTTGAGAGGAGACGTCATGATATGCGCGTTTAGCGTTGTAAATCTTTTCAAGTGGCCCAATCTTATCAGTTCCCATTCGCGATGAGGCAACGCGAAAGACAAAACGACGGCTTTGCGAATTCGCTCGACGTATGCATGTTAAAATTTTTCTCTTCCGTCCTTTTTTTCGCGTCACTCAAATTCTCTCGAGAGTGACCACGAAAATTCGTTTTTTTTCGGAGGAATACGTTATTTCCTGAATGAAATCCGATAGAATAGGAATAAATATCACGAGGTTCAGAAGTTGTATAACGAGCTTTCTCTCTTGGCACTCTTATGCAATTTTATTATACGATAATCTTATATGAAAATGGTCGAAGCTCATTTTTACTGCAATTGTCAAAATCTTATTTACGAATTTTTTACAACCCTAACTACAGTTTTTTTTTATTTTCTTTTAAAAAAACTTATTAAAAAATTTCTAAAAATATTGTTAACAATATTCTAGTTGTGATAACGACAAAAAAAAAATTTTCCTCTCTCAATTTAAAGTGCAACAATGTTTCATGCATAATTTGAAGTATGTCTGTGTAACATGTGACTGGAAAAGAAATCACAAATTAGGAGATTGATTAGTTCTTTGTATTCAAAATGAATGATAAAATCAAGATTCTATTATTTGTATTAAAAAATAATAATATTCATGTTATCATTACTTTATATTGTTTCATATTCACATGGAATGACAAATTTATAGAATTCGAGAAAAAAATTGCATTATGAAATGTGATAATTGCACTACCGAACATCAGTCTCAATTGACGCCATGTGGCACACTAAAATTTTGCTTCAAATAAAATGTTTATTATTGGCTGAAATGTTTCATTTAGACGAAATTTCGAAAATATAAATTTATCAACTACACATCTACAAAAAATAAAATTTACATTTCCTGAAACTTGATTTTCTTAGTATGCATGAATAGTCTGACCACCCAAATTATTCCTATTTTGACAAAATTCATCAGCCCATTTTTGTCATTATAATACGAGGCAAGTCTATTCATAGCCGAGTTCTGCCACGGCTCTATCTTATCAACCTACAAAGTAAGCGGTTTCAAAAAAAGTTGAAAATGTTGAATAATAAATATTAAATTCATTGTAGTGTTCCGGAAAACTCGAATGGCACATTTGCTTCCTTCCAATAAAAAAAAAGAATCTGTACATTTTTCTATGAATCAGATGCTCAAATCCGGAAAATCCCAGACAAAAATATTTTCCTTCATTATGATTAACTATGACATAAAATGAATTGTTATCAGGACTATATATATAAATATAGCTGGAACGGTTAACGAAACGTCAAAATCTTTTGACAGCTGCATTTTTAACTGAATCATGAACATGACATATGTCATTCATGTCAGTTCTATGGTAAAAATGGTTTATTTCTATACACTTTCTCAACACGTGCTCAAATATACATATGTCAAATTTTATAAAGACTTCATCATTTAAAAATCGATATATTTATTGCTGAAAAACGAAATTTTTTTAACTTTCCACAAGAGTCTATGTTAAAAATGGCAATGTATAGCAACATGAAATATATCGACTACTAGATATTAAAGCTTTCTGAAATTTTTCACAATCTTTACACGATATCAAAGAATATTCATCTAGTTAAAAAAAACTGTAGACAAGAATATCAACTGATGATTTTTCCTCTAGTTTACATAGGAAAGAAACTTTTGAGCGGATTGTCGCCTTACAGGAATAATACCTTAAAAAATTTTCCAAAAAAATCCACATTTTATGAGAACAATTTTATAAATCGTGTTAAAGCCGATGAAAATTTTTTCAATTTAGGGTTGAGCAAAGTGTCATGCATAAATTGGAGTACTTTCGTGTAGTTGGCGATGGGAGAAAAGGGAGATCGCAAATTAGGAGGATCGAGAGTTGGTTCTGGGTATTCGGAGGTTGGCCTGGCGGGAAAGCTGTCCGAAGTTGTCGCATTATAGGAAGTTCGTCCGTGTTCCGGTGTGTTTCTGAGCGCGCATCGACGCGTCGCCGGCTTCGGCTAACTCAGCGAACCGCAATCGTGGGATGGAAACGTTAAACGCTCCTCGTCACTCGCGGTTTAAAGGGACCGGCGCGATCGAGTGTATCAAGCTTCCCTGAAACTTGCTAATGTGCGAAACGTTCTTCATTTCGGTGTCCCTTACACACGTTCCTCCACGAATTTGCGTTCGAAATCGTATCTTGCCCTCGACCCTTTTCCCCTCTTTAACGCAATTCCACGCTCACATTTGACAAGCCATTCCAGCGAGCCGCATTGATCCTGCGAACTGGAAATTCTCTCAGAACCTGTATTTTCGTATGTCACATAATTTTCTCGAGTTCATCGCGCAATACGCTCTCTTATCTACTTATCTTCATTTTACATAAATATAAATTTAATAGCCCTAAAAACAGTACAATAAAAACGAGGAAAGTACATTTACAGATTTTACTCAATTACGAAGGAAAAATTGATGAAAAATTCTTTGGGACAATAAAACCTGAATTGAGAGAAAAGTATATGGTAGATATTACGGTATGAAAATGACAACTACATATACTAATTACTATTGAACTAATTACACTTTATTTAGATCCTACCCTACATATACTATGTTGAACTGTAAATATATACATATAAAATTGTAATTTAATATAATATATTTAATTGTAATATAGATATAGTATGTTGAACTGTAAATATATATTTAATTGTAATTTAATTAGATTTGTTGTCTCTTTAGGGTAAAATGTACTATCTTAATTTCTCTCAGTATGAATACATATAGTTAATAGAAGTTTCTGTTGTCAAGGTAATAAAAGTTTTTACAAAACTTGGCAAGGATATACTGTCCTATTGAATATTTCATCACTTTTTCCTTAACAATCATACAATCTGTAAATGTATACTTGACGAGTTTTTTATAGTACACAAGTACTGTTTTTGGGTCCACTTAAATTATTTTTAAACGATAAATTTTGGCTTGTCAAAAAAAATTGACGTTTTGTCAATCACTGCACCTATATTCATAGTTTGGATAGTTGAGATAACCGCTAACTCTATATACGATAAGGGTTGCAAAAAAAACAAATGATCGAAAAAAACTTTGATAAAATCGAAATTTTTGCGTCAATTTTACATCATGAGTGTAGTTGACTTAATATTTATTACATAGAAAGAGAGAAAAAAAGAAAATACTGGCATTGACAGAATTTACCCCAACCCTACAGTGAATTTAATATTAATTATTGAAATTTTATTGGAATGGTGAAAATCTATCACAATTATTTGATTTAGAGATAATATATAACAAGAGTCGTGGCTGCTCTCGTCTGCAAATATTCTTGCCTGAAGTCGCTGCCACGACTCTTGATAAACATTCAAATAATTGTATCATTGATGATGTATTGACACAAAGTAATTTTTATTTTGAAACATAGATTTAATGCGAAAAATCGTCGAAGAAAAAAATATCGCGAGACTCGAAAGTTTTAGGTAGCCTCGGTATAGTGAGAAAGAGCAATCGTTTCTTCTCGGCAGTAGCTCGAGGCTTTTTTTCAATAGCATGCACGCGGCTTCTATACAACGCGTATTTATATATATATATATATATATATATATATATATATATATATATATATATATATATGTATGTGTATTATATGTATAGAGGTGTGTACGAAGAAGGGATCCGAAAACTTTCGCCGGAGATAACGATCGGTCCTTGATGCGAAATATGCACCATGCCAATTTGCCGATCAAAATTATTATTAAGAGGTAGGCAGAGGAGAGAACCACGGGGGGAGGGGAGGTGGGGATAAAAATCAACGACGTATATAGGTAGCTAGGCTGCAGATGCAAGTATATGCTTCTTTTCTTTCGGCGAGCTCCGATATACGAAAATTCTTGGAGATGCAAAACTTTTAATACATTATAAGGTATTGCAACCGCGACAGTCCCCTTCAAAAATTAGTCGATTTTCAAATTTTCATACTCGGTCGGAATCTCGATGAAATTTTTTAAAGTTTAGAACATTTTTTTAAATTCGCTCTTATTTATAATCCATCCTTTCAATATAATTTCCTTTATATTAATCTATTTAAATAACTGTCAAAATCAATAGACGAATAACTGATTATTTTGTCAAAAATATAAAATTTCCGGTCATATGACATTTGTTTTGTTGTTTCTTGTTTTAGAATGGAAACAATTTTTTTTGCTCTCACCAATGTTACCGAGAACTATTTTTAATCTTTTTTTTTAAATAACAAAATTTTTAAAAAATAAAAAGATTTTATTATGGAAAAGTCTTAAAGATTTCAGTGAATTAAAGCGAATGGCGTAAGAATCAAGTTTTGATATCTCAATTATCTTTTAAAAAATGACAACTCTTTGCAAATTGAAAACAATATAAATAAAATATATAACTTCCCGAAAATTCCCAAAATATTTTTGGCATGTTTTTCGATTTAAAGAACATATTCAATTAGTAATTTGTCACAGATAATGAAAAAAAAAAACTATTTACGACGCAATTCAAAAATTTGCAATTGAAAATTTAAAAAAATCGATTTTTTAATTTTTTAATTTTTAATTTTTATTACTTTTATTCAACGAGTTTTGTTCGTATTATAATTCATTAATTTTTTTGTTCACTATTATATATTTACGTTTACATATTCATGTTTATTTAATGTTTTCATATGATATTACTAAATATCCCATATTTTCAATATTCAACCATAACTTCGAGCCCTTTCCCCTGATACGCATATACTCGCATATACTCGTCATGATATATATGACTGTATTATTAAATTATTAAATATAGTGAGTATGTTATTTCGCAAAAAGCCCCTTTTTACCGTTTTCAGAGAAATTTAGCGAATTATAGAGAAAAAAGTGACCACGAGAGAATATATTCGTTGTCCAGATATTGAAGTTCTTTTTTTTCCCTCCAGTTAGAAAAATTTTTCATTAAAGACGGTGCATATTTTGCGCAGAAAACGTGGACGTTTCCGTCGGAGTAAAAATATCTCACGGTTGTGCGCGCTCGCCCAACTGAGGGATGAAAGTATGTCGCTCTTCGAATACATATTTAAAAAATAAGCGAGAGAGAGACCGAGGAGGAGAAAGTCGAGACGGAAGAAAAGAACGAGAGTTTGAGGGTTGTTGAAGACGAAGAAGAACGAAAAGAAGAAGAAGAAGAAGAAGAAGAATCAGAAAGTGCTATGATGAAGAAGAAGAAGGAAGATGAGAAGAAGTAAGAAAAGAGTGAGAAAAGCCGAAGGTGGAGAACGAGGGAGAAAGGAAGACACGGGATGGACTCTCGGGAGAGAGAGAGAGAGAGAGAGAGAGGAGCCATCGGGGATGAGGGGGGGATAAGCCTGTAATCACGAGATTGCCAGGAGCTACTGCAGCCTGATTGTTATCTTGTATCTACACCCACCACTTTATCGCTGGCCATCTTATTACTCCCCGACATATTGACGTCACGCACGTACACGAGTTTGCTTCTATTGCGGTCTCTTCGCTCCTGCAGTCACCGCGTTTTCTCTCCCTTCCTCCCTTTTCTCTCTCTCCCTCTCACAATTTGGATATACCTATACACTTCATGTTTTGGTGTCTCGGCTCTCCTCTCATCCCTCTTCTCTCTTCTTCTCTGTCGACTTCGTCCCCCCCATCCCTTTTTGTTCCCCCATTTTTTTTACACTTTTTTATTTTCTATGCTTTTTCTCCTCATTTTTTTCCTCGTACTCCAGCTATCCCGTTTGCGTATATACATATAGATATATGTGTTTATCTTGCCCGGAGCTATTTCTCTCCGTCGAAAATCCCGGCATCGACTTATTTTTTCTTCCCGTCGTTGCTCTTTCTCTTTGAGCTGGACCGAATAACTTCCAAATTTAGGCCAAATTTATTTTACTTCGAGGAGCAGCGAGGAAAAACCGCCGTGCTTTGTTTGTGAGTATAATTATTTCATTTTTTTATTTATTTCATTTTTTGCTTAGAAACTTCAATTTTTGAGCACTTGGCGACATCCGAAGAGTTGTCGATTTTTAGGCACTCTATAGACACTGCGTACCGATTACTTTTCCAGCCTAGACTATTATTATTATTATTCTTTATCGATCGAAAAATTTACTGTGGTTTTAATTTAGTAACTACTGATTATGAGTGGCGCCACAAATAATAGCTGGTCTTTTATTCGACTCGAATTGAACTTTCAGAACAAGAGCAGGTTAACAATATAATACATTGAATATAATAGGGTGGATCAAAAATGTGACTTTTTTTAAATTCTCTTCCGTCATTAAAAATCTTGTTTCTGGACACCTCTAGAAAACTTTCATCAAGTATTAGCTCTTTAAATTGATGGGAATAACCTCCGCACCACAATTTTCGATTTTTAATTAAGCTCTTACGGAAAAATTCGTATCTTGCTGTATATCAACTTAGAGTTATTTAAAAACCATATTTTCGTAGAAAATTAAATGCTCTACTAAAAAGTTCTCTTGTGAATTTTTCGTTAAACTCATGAATTCACAGATATTTGAGCTCAAAGTTTGATAAATTTTGAAAATTTTTTGTCATCATCATTTGATAACTCACTAAATAATAAACATAATAGAATTGACAATACACTTTTTTGTAGGAAATTGAACGATCTACAAAAAAGTTCTCTTGTAAATTTTTCGTTAATCTCACCATTCAGATATTTGAGGTCAAAGTTGGAAAAATTGAAAAAATCATTATTTTTGCATCATATAATTCACTAAGTAGTAAGCAGAATGAAACGAACAATACATTTTTTTGTAGAAAGTTGATTGATCTTCAAAAATTCTCCTCTTGTGTTTAGTCGCTTAGATGAATTCTTGAAATTAGTTACTTTAATGAAATTACTGAAATTAGCCCCCATGCAAAACTATGCTCAAAAAACGCACTTTCTGAGCAACCACGAGAAAAAAATTGTATGTCACTCGATCTTAGAGTAGCGATTCAAAAAATCTCAATTTTATGATATTCACTAAAAGTTTGTGACACTTTTTTTACAAAAATAACTCGTAAAATTGAACTCACCGTTGGCTCATACGTCAAACTTACACTCGTTTGCATATTTTCGCGTCACAAACCTTAGACTCATATCGCAACATCGAGATTGTCGACAAATCGCCATTTTTCGACCAAATGACATAAATATACATGTCGGGTAACAATATTTTTTGATCTAGCATAATAATGTACTCATCGAGAGTTGATTACCAAAATTACCAAAATAATTCTCGATGAATGTAAGAAAAAAGTCGCTCTGTAGTTTCGACGAAAGGACAGGAGAGGAATAAGCAAAATGTGTCCTAGAATGAAAAAAATTGTACAAAGAGGGTGAGAGACGCCATCGCTGATGTGGATAACGAAAATTTGAGAAAAATAAGGAACGGAGAAGAAGGGATATTAAAAGAGAAACGGAGAATTCGGCTGCCGTGCGCAGCGCGCGGCGAGGAAGGAAAAGAACAAGAATTCACGAACTGCAAAATGCAATTATCGGCATTAGTCCGCGGGGTATCACGATCACCGCTCTTAGGTCTCGGATCTCCTCTCGAGCAGGCCTCTCGAGTGGGTGGCGGTACCCGCCGTGACAATACCGGGTGTACCGAACCGCAATAACTATCATTTCCCCGCCCCCACCCCCCGCCCCTCCCCCACGTCTTCGCTCTTCAATCTTCCAAAACGAAAAAATCGTTGAATCAACGAACATACAAAGTTAATCTCTCGCTTTCGAGTATCGAATCTCAAAATATTCCTATTTGAATTATGTAAGTCATGGCACGCTTACATTTGAAAATTGAAATAAAAAATTGACAATATAAAAAACTATTATAAGTAAGAAAATTAAATAATATCGAAAAATATTAATTAGATATACAAAAAAATTATGTAACAGTCTCACTCTTCCGAAATAAAAAAATCTTTGAAACAACGAATTAACAAAGGTTACAAACCTCATATTTATTTCCTATACGAAAGTTATAAATAGAATATTTTAAATTATATATAAAATAAAGTATGATTTTCAAAAATATATAATAATTGCTAAATAATAAAATATGTGAAAAAATATTTTTTTAAATAAAAAATGTATTTCTTCACATGTTTGCTCTTAAAATTTCCAAAATAAATAATTCATTGACTCACCGACAAACAAATGCTCTCGAACTTTCCAACCTCAACGAAATCTCTGTAAAAATAAAACGTAGATAATTTTAGACAACAATAAAGTTATATATCTCCAAACAAAAAATCGATTATAAATAATCGAAATACATAGAATATTAATAAGTTTCATTTTTTTTTCTAAAGAATGACATGTAAAAATCTTATTAATAAATGTTGACGAAATGTTAATAAAAAATGTATAACGTTTATTTTTTTTAGTTAGAGATTCAAGAAATATCGGCGAGATTTGTCTTCTGCATGCCCGTCGTATATCTAAATTAACACGAGTGCATGCATGCAGGGGGGAATGGAAAAAAGGATGCGACGAGTTCACATCGACGAGACACCCAGTATGCAAAGAGGCAGCTTAGGACGATACGAAGCCCGGTAGCCCAGGGCCATAAGGTCGACCCTCCGTACACCCTCACGTATACTCGAACGGAGAACAGTAAAAAGAGAGATGCAAAAAAGAAGAATAAAGCCGTAGCATCAGGAGCGAAAGGTATCAGACGGATGAGAGGAGAAAGGAACGAGAAAAAAAAACGAACATAAATAACGTGGAGAATATAATGAAACGAGAGAGAAAAATAAGGACGAAAGGGTCCGCGATGGAACGAAAAAAAAAGAATTTATACACGCGAACGTGAAAATGTGCTTGGGTCGATCTACACCGAAAAAAAAATTGAATCAAAAATATTGTATGGATTAATTCAAATAGTGTTCAGGTTGATATACACCAACAAAAATTGAATGAAAAATAGATAGATTAATATAAATATCTGACTATGGAATGTCAAAGATATGTGACATTTTTAAAATTCTAAAGTATTAGAAAATTCGATCGATTTTAAAACAGTTTATTTTGGTTCAAAATCTTTTTTCAAAAATTTATAAAGTTTATAAATTTTATAAAATTTCCGGTAGTCTTTAAAAAATTGGAATTATTCTTTATACAAAATTGTACAATTTTATAATTCGTACAAAAGTATAATCGGTACAAGAAATTATTTTTTCACTATATGAATGAACGAATAGTACGTAATTAAACATTATTAGAGTGCAAACTCGAAAACTGCGGCAATGCACATTAAAAATTAATCTTTCATTCTACCGAATGAAATCAAATATCCTAAAAATTGTTTTTCGAAACCAAAACGGTTATTTTCAAAATATAAATATTTATGTTGATGAGCATTGAAATTTTAAATATGCATAAAATAGGCAAAAATCAATTCATTCTTTGTTTTTCAGTTGACAATATTTATATGCAATAATTTGAAAAACATGTATTTGTTAGACATTGAAAAAGAGACTTTAAAATGATATAATGTTTAGTCAACGATTATTTAAATAAATTTAAAGATGTTATTTCCACCTTGTATTACATTTAATTTGAATGAAGTGAAGATTTCCAATTTGATCATAATATTTCAACCAATCGCAATATATTTACATCAATAATTAGTCTGATTATTCGCTATTCAATCACGCTAATTTTATCGAGTGAATTTATTCGATTTACAGATGGCGTATTATTCTGGAGTTTGTATCTCAATCGGACCGACAGAAAAGTCGCAGCGAAAATGCGAAATCTCTCGCCGGGGAAAGAATGAAAAAAGGCGATGGGCGCGGAGAGAAATGAGAGAGAGAGAGAGAGAAAGAGAGAAAGAGAGCCTGATTTTTCTCGCGTTGTGTCTCGGGACGTGACTCCGTAATTTTCTAATTATATACTCGAAAATAATTGGTTATTATCCGTCTACTCGTTCCCTTCCGCAGGACCGGGAAGAGCGGCCTCTCCGGCGTTTTATACGCGGACGATGCAGACACTCGCACGACACACGCTCCCGTAGATAGCGATGCGTTTTACTGGGATCCCAAGGAAATCTCGAGATCGTCACGAAAACTCGAATAAGTATGTGGAGGAATTCCCCAGGCCGTAAATTCGTGATCCTAAATCTCTGGACTATAATTTTAGCTCCTCGGATACGAGGGTTTGTTACGGTTAAATACTTTTCAAAATTTTTTAAAGCGACCCTTCCTATACAGCTGAATATCTCGATAAAAGATGATATGTTCCATCAAATAACGTTTCTTTCAAATAAATCAGTTTATATCTTTTTCAGATGTTGCATATATACTGCTAAAACATAAATAAGAAAATTTTAATTTTTTTTTGTTTATTTATTTGTTATCATTTCACAGTTAACGTCTGAATCGTTTACGAGGGAATTTAATATAAGAAACGTGTTATGTGCAGGAATAAATAATTATGATAAGATATTTATTATGGGAATTAATTTGTTTTTATTAAAAACACTTTTCCGTCTATTTTTATTTGCATTTAAATCATTCTTTCCCATAATAATAGAGAATTTTTCCCATGCAAATCAATTTTTCCAATAAAAATGATCTTTCAGAATACAATTCATTTCATATAAACTTTTCGATGAATTTCTTATAAATTCCATCAATTTTTCAAACTCTATAACACTATAACACTATTACATTTTACCATAAAGTGACAATTATTTAACCACCACGAAATATACTCAAGACAGATATATATAAAATCTAATTAATTTTTAATTAAATATTATATTTAATTTTTAATATATCGTATCATCAATATCAAATAATCAAAAATAAAATTCGAAAACAAAAGTTGGTTTATCTTTTTAAGAAATTTCATAGTTATACATAAAAACAATATTGATATTCTATTATTTTCTTGTAATATAATATATACATTATAGATTTATTTTACACTTTGCGTTCGCTTTCTTTTTGTGAAAAACTATTTCGATCGATCAAAAAATCGATCAATCTCAAATATATATATATATATATCTTTGACGAACGAAAAGAGAGCTGTAAAAAAATCAATAAATGCTCGGTGCCCGAAGAAAGGTGTAACGGAGGGAAGCATTTGAGAGGTACAATAAAACAGAAGAATATGAGAAGCTTCTTCGAATAAGCACTTTTGGAAGACGGAATCCATTAGCTTTCGGACACATTGATCAACCGATTAAAGTGTTTCTCACTTGATTTTTTTTCTCTTTTCACGGAGTAGAGACGATATATAGAAGATATATATATGAAATAATTCTGCTGTCATATCAAATCGCACAGTCTTTGTTACTCTGGCGTTCAAGAAAAATGCCGAAGAGAGATTAAACTTTTTTTTTTCACAAAACATTTTTCTTACTATAAAACATTTAAAAAAATTATTTCGTACAAAAATATGTAAAAGTGCTTCTGTGTTCTCCAGAAATTTAAAATCTGTTTATTTTACTTTATTCCTAAATTTTTTATGTTATCAATGCATAAATATAAATAATCCTGCTGCCATGTATACTTTGGTGTAGAAGGAAAGTGAGGCTCAATTTTTTAATAAAATTTTACAAAAATATGTAAATTTTTTTTATTTATTCTCAAGAACCTGTAAATTCTTTTTTTCTTGCTATTTATTTCTTAATGCTTTTAATTCCTCATTTAAAGAAATAAATGAAAAAGTTTGATAATTGGTAAGATAATATGAACCGAACGAAGACGAGGACACACGCGGTGCTTTGAGCATTTCCTCTCTTAATATGCAACGAGTTCGTTTATCGAGGCCCGTAGGAACTTTTGACACTCTGAGACACAAAGGGAGAGCGAAATTGACGGTCGTAGGAGAGAACCCGTGCGCGTTCATGACCTCGCGTTCGGACAAGCGAGTCACAGGAAGAGGCGACCAGCAATGAATTGTTCGATTTTTGCTGCGCATAATTTTCTTTCTCTCGTCCTCCTACTCTCGTAAAAAAAAAGAAAAAACAAGAAAAAACGATTTCCGCTAGTCCGAAAATACATCCGACGACCAAGGCTGATACCTCTTGACCCGATCTCAATCTCACAATCTTTTTTCGAATGTTCGTTCATTTTCTGATCAAATTTCTACATATAAGAATTCACATTTTTCAAATAATTATTTTTCGTATACCTACTTTTATACGGAGAAATGAAAATAATAAAAAATTTACTGTTACATCACAGTAAAAAATTACCAAAAAAACGTGCTGCAGTGACGTGAGTGGACAAATTTTTGATATAGCAATAATTATGAAATTTTTATCACGTACACTGTAAAAAAACGATATGAGTCAACTTTATAGATTTACATCTAATAAATTTTTTCACGAAAACGATTACTCGTAGAAAAATAATTTTTTGCAAAAAAAAAGTTATTGTATTATTTAAAAAAGTTGAAAAAAGACGCCAAGTAATGAAAGTATGTATTCTTTCAGAACAAAAAAATATTTTTCAAAAAAAATGAAATCTAACTTTCAGAAACTGCCAAGCCTGTTATTATTTTTACGTAATTTTACAAAAG